>JAGFMF010011626.1:798616-846883 GCA_019455555.1 Galemys pyrenaicus
AGCGGGCACAGCAGGAGAGGTCTGCTGCACCATGTGGGTCCCCGCCCTGGCCGGCAGCAGGGATCGAACTTGTGCTGCAGTGGCTGCGGTTTGCTTCATCGTGTGTTGCTTAATCCACTGCACCACCAGGGAGGCCCCAATATCTGGCTTTAATACACCTTTAAAAGACAATTCAGGGCCTCCCTGGTGGCGCAGTGGGTTAAGCAATGCACGATGACGCAAACGTCAGCCACTGCAGCACGAGTTCAATCCCTGAGTTCAATCCCTGCCACCGGCCAGGGAGGGGACCCACATGGCACAGCAGACCTATCCTGACTCTCCCACTTCTCCCCTCAGCAGTGTGTTTCAGTCCATCTGCCTGTTCTGCTCCCCACACTGTCTCGGGTGACTCCTCTCACCTCCCTGGACTCAGACCTGTACCCCAGCTCTTGCATGCACAAATAAATAAATCTTTAAAAAAATAAAAAAGCCAGGTATTGAAGACAGGATGGGAATTAGAGGAGAGGAGGAAGGCAATTCAGGTGTGAGGAGCAGCATGGAGGCTTAATAAATTTTTATATGAGTATTGACATTACTGAGAAAAAAGAAAAACTGAGGTGTAAGTGACACTTAGCATTAGTTTGTTATTCTATATCCTGATTCTTGATTTAAAAATCAAAATTTCAAGGCATGTACAAGAAATGGGATTTAGATGAATAGTGATTATTGGAGATGTGATTTAAGAATGCTGTGAGCTTTTGTCAGAAGTTAAATTTTGTGTGAATGTAAATTTTTCTAGAGAAAATATTCATAACTTGTATTTGTTTTCAACGAATTCTGTGACCAAAATGTTAGGATCTAGTATTCTTTCCCTGCCTGCCTTGTACATAATACATATTCCATGACTATTTATTGGTTTGAATATTGTGATAATTGCTTATGTATGACTATAGAAATGTGAACAAAGAGTTGTAATATTTAGAAGTCATGGAATTCAGCAGGATCTGAAAATTCTTTTTCTCTTCTTGGGCTGCCTTGTTTTTAAATGGATCTTGCCATTTAAGTTTGTCTACAGAATCTGTTGATAGTTCTTTGAGGTATTTAATTTATCTTTCCTGTTTCTTATATATGTTTGTTGCTTTTCTTCAGGGGAAAAAAGTGGATGGCTCTGTAAATGCCTACGCCATAAATGTGTCTCAGAAGAGGAAATACAGGTATGCATACCATAGCCTTCATTATTAGGTTTTTTTTTCTTTTAAGATTTATTTATTTCTGCATTGAAGCACTGGCGTGTAGGTCAGAGGTGCAGAGGGTGAGAGGGTTCACCAGAGACAGAGTGGGGAGCAGAACAGGTGGATTTACTGAAATACACTGCTGAGGGGAGGCGTGGACGAGACAGGAGAGGTCTGCGGCGGCATGTGGGTTAGCTGCCTGGCCAGGTATTGAACTCAGGTCATGACAGTGGTGGCACTGAAACTAACCCCTAGCCCAGCAGGGAGGGCCTCATTATTGTGTCTAAACTAATGACATAAATGACATGCCTAAAGAAGGATTTATTATGGAATAATCACGTTTTTAGGAAATGTAGCAGTTCCTTGTTTTAATCTTTTTAATGTCCTTTTGTTAAAGTAATTTCCCATTAACTAATAACTATCACAGAAAGGAGATAGTTGGCTTAAATGTTTTATGACAGTCTGTTGATCTTTCTTCAAAACACAGTTTTGAAGAAACTATAGCTTCTTCATAACTATAGTTTCACTATAGTTATAGGTTTAAAATAAATCCCTATTATGTAAGGTTTTCAACTGTAAAAATATTCCTGCGTCAAGTAATGTCATTTTATCAATACCACAAAACAAACCAGTTCATACTTGAAATATTATTGAGTTCCTAATGAATGGAATAGTCAAGCCATCTTTCAGCATTACCTGTGTCTTTACCTTTATTGCTGATACAGGAGTAGTATTCCAATTAATTTAAAGTATGGATAATATGATTTGAGAATGCTATGAACTCAGGGTCCAGAATCATCATTGATAATCCTTTGTAAAGTTACCTTCAAATAAAGTCTTATGGGGAGAACTAATAGAATATGCGGTCAAGTTTACTTTTTATGGTACTGTTTTGGGAACTCTTCTATGAAACTAAACGTGTGTTACCTAAAATAAGGATTTTCAGTTAAGTTTGTTTTTTTTTAAAGGTAGAATCTTCCCAAATAATTTTAAAAGTATATTTTCATACTCCTGTGTGGATTTTAAAGAATCTGAAAGGCTTGACTTATTTGGAAAGTGAAATGACCTCCTCTTAACACGAGTTAAATAACCTTGAATATTTCTTATACTAGACTTTGGCATTTTAAAGGTGAACTATAGGTTTAAGCTCTGAAGTATGTGATTATTTTCTTAAAAGGAACGCAGAATTTTTTAAACAAACAATGAATTTTCTTATTGTAGGCAGTACATGAATCGAAAAGGTGGATTCAACAGACCTTTGGATTTCATTGCATGAGAATTGAAATGTTGAAGAGTGATTTTTTTTTCCCCCTTCATCTTGTTCAGAAGAATGGATTTTATCTTTTCTGGTGTTAGGCATCAAAATCAGGATCACAGTCCTTCTTATAAAGTAAGAAAATTTTATTTATGACATATGCAGTTTACTTACCTTGCCCCCAAAGAAGAAAGGTTAAATGTTACATTTCTTTCTTTTAGGAAATATCATTTGGGGTAGTCATCAACCCATTGTTTTGTCCTTATTCCTGTGGAAGCTGTATATGTTTTCTTCTTGGATGCTCACTAGGACTTTTAAAAACACATAATAATAATTTGGATGTAAGTTTCTCAAATAAAGCAATATTTCTACCCTTTCAAATTTGACAAATTTTTTATTGTTAGGTAAAAGAATCTCCCTGCAGTTTTCTTTTTTAACATATAGAGTTAGGCATCAAGATTCTTGGTAGTTTAAAAGAGTGAAAAATTATCATTTGGGTCCCCCCCCCCCCCAAGTGCCATTGATTAGTTTCTCCCGTTTAAAAGTAATACATGCTTATTAGGAAAAACAAAGCAAAAACCTTGGAAGAAATCAAAAAGTAAAAAGAAGGGCCAAAATATAAGAATCAATGTTAATATTTTGGCATATGTCTATTCAGGCTCCTATGAGTTCATATTTCTCACTCCCCTCATAAGATCAGAATGTTTATGCTGTTCTTTTTTGCTAGTCCTTTTTGTCCTGTGTAATATGAACATTTTTTTTAAATACCCTCACTTATTCTTTGAAAACTTAGCTTTTAGTAGCTACTTGGTTGTACCGTAACTTGTTAACTAGTCCTTTATTGGCGTATGTTGGCTTCTTTCCCATGTCTTGCTGTTACAATTAAAATAGTATAGTATCTTTTTTAGATATATATTTTTGTACTTGTTGCCTTATTTTCCAAGGTTCAGCACTTAGATTAGCATTGCTGGGAGAGAAAAGGGGTATATGTGCATGTTTTAAGCCTTTAGATAAACATATGACAAAGTAACAGCCAGCTCTCACCATTTCATATATGTGCACTAATACTGTGTATATAATTTTATGTTCCCAACCTGATGGGTAAAATTGTGTTAATTTTAATTTCTAAAGAGGATGAAAATTTTTAAAATGTGTTAGCCATATCTATGTCTTTCGTGAAATGCTAATTCTAAATCTTGGAGTCATTTGTTTTTTGGCAAGCTTTTTTTTATTGAAGGAAGCTCTTTTTAAATTGACGATAATAAGCTTTACCTATTTAATATTTCACTGATACTTGAGTCTTTATGGTTAGATTTAAGTTTTAGATTTTAGGTTTTTGCCAGTAAATAAAAGAGATACATGAAATATAATTCATACAGCACATATATATACATAAACACATATATACATAAACATAATACACATGTTATATCTTTATTATTCAAATATAAACAAATGCTACACTATTTTGCACCTAGTCTTTTTCACTTACTATATCTTGAGATAGTGTCTTAGCACTTCATGTAATACTGCCTCTTTATTTTTTAGGGCAGCAAATTATAGTCCTTTGTCAGACTAATTTATTTTAGCTAATCCAACTAATCCCCCATTGGTGGATATTCCAGTTTTTAAAATTCTACAGTCACTGTCCTTGTACATGCATGATTTTACAGATATCTTTAGCTGGATTTTTAAATCTTTATTGAATCTGAAATTTGACAACTTATTCTAGTTCTTTAAAAGCTTTCCTGGCAAGTTGGTTCCCTATAAAGAAGACAGTGATATGACAATGCTGCGTAAGTCAGTGTACCTTAGTTCACTTAATCCTTGGCAAAGCAGGTACTGGTATTTCCATTGTCCAGATGAGAATGTTTAGGCTTTTCATATCATAGAGGCAGAAATTACTAGTATTTATCTTACCTGCTATGTTCAGTGCTTAAATATTTGAATGTGCTGCATCAGTTATACAACGTATAATACTCACTGCACACGTGTCACTGCTCCAGGCAGTGGATTCTTTTGCTTTGGCTTTTTGTCAACTTAAAAATTAAATCGATTCCCATATCCCCACTCATCATGTAACTGTAATTTGCCATTTCTATAAATTACCCATTACAAGGAAATTTCTGACTACATTGTGTACACCTAAGGAAAACAGACTCAATTTTCATTTTAATAGGGAGGCTAAAACTTATGAGATAAAATAAACTGAAAACTAAATTAAAGTCTTTGAGTGCCATTTTAGTGTGGTGGTGGTAGTAGAGATTGATCCTCAGGGCAGGAGATTATGTGAAAAAAAATCTGAGAATACCTGGTAAATCAGTATGTTTGCTCTCCATGAACTAACACCAGAGAAATGGAAGAAGAACGTGTCCTGGAAAATCCAGAGAAGGACACCTCTGTTCTTAAGAGAATTCTTGGTTTGAAGGAACTTTTATCCAGTTCTGTAAAAATTCAAAGATTGGACATCTTTGTCTTCCTCTGCAGACTGCTAACTCTGAGAGGACTTAAGTTGAGCCACATCTGAGTATTTAAATGTTCTCCAGGGCTCAGTCCGTGGATTCTCCTATCTCTACTGGATGAGATATCCATCTGAATCTTTCAAACATCTTCTTCCATAGCTCTCAAATTTATACTAACAGCCTAACTATACTGAATTCCAGCCTTGTCTATGCACCTAGCTAATTAGGCACCTCAAACTTAAGGTTAACTGAACTATCATTTTCCTACCTAATCTTCTCCGGGCTTCCCCGTCTCAGTAAATGGCTCCTCCATTCACTCTTTTCCGCAGACCAAAATCCTGTCTTCTGTGTCTCATGACTGGTTCATTAGCAAAATTTTTTGGTTCTAACCTCAGAATATATTTTGAATCCAACCACTTCCCCATAGATCTATTGAGGTATAATTGACATGTAAAATTGTAAGATATTTAAAGTGAACATCATGACTTACTGTACATTTAATCTGACCACATGTGACCAGCTACTAATCGAAGCCATCTCTCTTGCCTGTACTACTGCAGTAGCCTCTTGATAGTTCTCTTTTCTCTTGCCTCAATTTGTTCTCTACCCAGCAGCAGAAGTGAACCTTTAAATGTGTATCAGCTTACATTGCTACTGGTTGCAGTGATTGGCTGTCATGTAGAATAAAGTCCATTTCTTACAGTGGTCTATAGCTTGCCAGTGTAGACCCTGGAGCTCCCTGCATTCTTACCCCCTTGCTACTGCAGTCAGCCATGCTGCTATCCTTGCTGTTCTTTTTTTCTTAAGATTTATTTATGCATACAAGAACTGGGGTACAGGCCAGAGATGTGGGGTGTAAAAGGAGTTACCAGAGACAAAGTAGGGAGCAGAGCAGGCAGATTGACTGAAATACACTGCTTAGGGGAGCAGTGGGCAAGACAGGAGAGATCTGCCATGCCTTGTGGGTCACCTCCCTGGCCGGGGATCAAACTCATGCTGCAGTGGCTGCAGATAGTTTCATAGTGCTGCGCCTTAACTCCTTGTGCCACAAGGGAGGCCTCTTGCTGTTCTTGAGAACAGGTATGCATCTACTTTTAAGAGGTTTTTCATCTTGCTTTTCCTGGAATGTTCCTTCTCCTCTCCCATCTCACTCCCAGATTTTTATGGGCAGCATCTTTATGTTCAGATATCTACTCAAAATAAGATCCTTCCTGACCATGCTATCAAAAAATAGCAATCTCTTTCTCTCTCTACCCCTTTATCCTATTTTTTTTAACATTTAGAAAATACAGATAAAATTCATATACTGTAAAATTCACCCTTTGAAAAAATAATTTTAGTAGTTTTAGTATGTTCAGAATAATACATCCATCAGTACTAATTCCAAAACATTTTCATCATCCCAAGAAATTCCATGCCCATTAACAATCACTTCTCAACCCTCCCCACCCATCGCTACCCTTACCCCAGAAACCACTAATGTACTTTCTCTGTCTAAAGATGCACATATTCTGGATGTTTTCATATACATGGACATTTCATATAAATGGAATCATAAAATATGTGGCCTTTGGGGTTTGGCTTCTTTGATTTAGCATGTTTTCAAGGTTCACCCATATTGCAACATATTTAAGTACTTTATTGCTAAATAATACTCTGTCTTCTGGATATGTGGTCGTGTATTGCTTACAAAGGATATGTTCTGATAAATGCATTGTTAGGCAGTTCATTTTGTGAACTTACATTGTTGACCTAAATGGTACAGCCCACTGCACGGCTAGACTACATGTATGTATGCATACATATGTACCTAGACATGGGAACCAACATAATATGTGAAGTCTATACACATAACTATACCACGTTTTTATAATACATCACTTGATGGGATTTGAGTCGTTCTACTTTTTGGCTATTATAATAATGCTGCTGTAGACATTTGTATACAGGCTTTTGTATGAACATGAACACTTTCACTTACTTTGGGTATATACCTAGGAGTGAAATTACTGGTAATAAAGTTCATATAGTAACTCCATTTTTAACTTGTTGCGGAACTTTCAAATTTTTCCAAAGTAACTGCACTGTTTTAACATCCCAACCAGCAATGTATGAGGGTTGCAGTTTCTCTACTTCCTCTGTAAAGTTGCCTTTTCCTTATAGCTTACCACTGCTTGACCTACTCTATATTCATTTATTGTTGTCTGGTTCCTTCATTAGGCATTGAGCTCAGATTGGTAGAGCTTCATTCATTTGTTTTGCTGCTATAGCCCTAGAATCACAGTGTCTGGCAACAGAGTAGAGCACTCAAGTAGCTATTCATTTGTGACAATAGGTCAGTAAGTTTATTCACTTAACCACTAATCCTGATTTTTATGTTAACCTTTTGGTACCAAAATACATTTCCTGGAAAATTTTAAAACATGACAAAGGTAAATTCCTTTTAAATAGTACTTACAGTGCCTTTTCTCCACTGTGAATTGTTTGCAGTGTATATTTTCCATACCTGTGTCTATGCACATATGTATATAACATAATTTGAGGTGGAAATGAGGAAAACACATCACTTGTGCCTATTTGTGCCATTTGTGCCATTGTACCTATTTCATTTGTGCCATTGTACCTATTTAAAATAGGTAGTTTGCTGTAGGAATTATTTTGGTGATGTTTCCATGTCAGTATATATAACTCCCATTTTTTCTAAGTTCTACATAGTGTTTTGTGTAATGTACATACCACCATTTGTTTAATCACAAAACTTGCAGAGTAATTAACTTACCAAAACAGTGGTTTAGAAGATTTTCTAAACTTAATATGTGATATTCGAGTGTCCCAGAATAGCCACAAAGAAGGCATTGATGTTATTGAAGCAGAAAATGCTGTTCCTAAATTTTACACCTCAAAGAACAGAATCAGTTCTTTAAAAGCTTATAAACAAAATACTTTTTAAAATCATAATGGTTAAATGGTGTTAGACTCAGTTATAAATAAAGTTTTAATTACAGTTTTAAAATTATCTAGGCACTTAAAACTGTTGTCTTCCTTGCCTCTCAAAGTACTCACTGGGAGCCAAAACTCACATACCATTGAATGAACCTGTTGCTTAGCATTGACATTACATGCCATCCTGTGCCCTCCTGGTGTTTAAACCACTCAGTAAAAAGAAACTGGGACTTGGCTTCCTAAAAGATTACCTGACAAGTATATCTTATGTCTTTGTGATTTCCCATTTTCCACAAGTTTTCATTATCCCAATTCTATTAGTTTATCTTGAAGCCTGCTCAAAGATACCACCTTTTGTCAGCCCAGGTTTATGCTCCTGCACGTAGATGGCACTTTATTTCAATTTTTATTTTTTTGAGTTGTGCCTGTCGTTGTTTATTTAATGCCTTTGAGATACTGAAATCACCACTTGTACTTTTAGGATTATAATTTCTTTTTCAAAACCATTACTTTTTAGATTACTTAACTGGTCATTGTATAAACATTTGCTTCATTTCTACAAAACAAAACAGAACGTGTTTTATATTTCCTACTTGATTTCCAGTAGATGGCACCAAATACCCTTTGAAGTTATTCATGATAACTAATTGCTAGTTGGTAATGCTGACTACTTGATAATTTCTTCTCTCACCACCAGGGAAAAGAAAAGGGCTCATTCTTTGGTCTAATTCTCTGATTGTTACATAATTCAGCATTTTTATTTGGAGTTCAAGATAGATCTGTTGGTGTTTAAATTATTCATCTGTAACTTCTGACTCAGATTTCAACCCTTTTTATTTTTTGTAAATATGATTTCCAATCAGGATGATTCTAGGGAAAGACTCATGATCTTGAAATAAGATTGGATTTTTAATTTAATTTTTTTAAGATTTTATTAATGTATGCACACAGGAGCTAGAGTATAGGCCAGAGGCACGGGGGAGCATGGGGGGGTGAGAGGATTCACCAGAGACAGAGTGGGGAGCAGAACAGGCAGATCAACTGAAGTACCTGCAGAGGGGAGCAAGGCAGGAGAGGTCTGCTGTGCCATGTGGGTCCTGTCCCCTGCGAGCTGCCAGAGCCCCACAGTGCCACGCTCAACCCGATGCACCACAAGGGAGGACAGGGCCCTAGATTGGATTTTTTAAAAGTTGAGGTTAAAAGAAAAAGAATGAAGAGATTTGCTGAATGTTCATAGTAAAATTAAGGAGAAAGTATAAAAGGGTACAAAATCCAAAATTAGACAACTCCCAAGTGTATTTATTATTGTCAGTTCTAGTATTTTAGTAGAATTATGTTCATTTAATTGATTTTCAGTTTTGTTGTACAAATAATTTCAGTTTACTCATTATATCCCCATTCTTATATCCAACTTTTTGTGCTTTCTTGAAAACCTTTCCCTATGTATATTTATTCATGTTTTTGTAAAGACCCAGTATTTGGAGCCAGTTAGCAGTTAAAGCCATAATATATGTTTCCTATATTCCAGGCCTGGTTTACTACATTTATACTACATATTTATTCTGTTGGGCTTATTTAATTTTAGTGGATTTTTCAGTCCTGAAATAGCATCTGTGTAAAATTTCCCATAATTACATACATGTTTTTTCTTTATCCCCAGTGTTTGTCAGTGTTAATTAATGTTACTAAATTTATTCCTTAACTGTCTTACCTTTAGAACAATGCAAGGGGAGCATCAGGGTGAAACAAATCTAGGTGCAGTTCTCATCTCTGGCTGACTGGATGATTAGGAAAGTCGGGGTCTCAATTTCCTCCTATTTCATGGGGTTTTATTGAGGTAGAGATAATGTAAGTAAAAATTTACCTGACATATAGTAAGCTATTGTCATATAAGGCAACAATAATAAACATTTTTTTAAAAAGCATTGTAAAGTATGTATATTTTACTCGTTTCTATATTCAGAACTCTAGACTTAACAGGAGTTATATTTCTACTGTTCAAAATGGAGATGTCAGCGTTTTAATAGTGTAACTTGGACATCGAGATAGTTTTCATCTCAAAAGTCTTAAACAATTTTTCTCCCCCTTGGTTCTCTTTAATTTGTATTGGTACCACTCCTCACAGAAACACACCACACACTTAGAGCTGTCTTGAAACAGTTTTGGGAATGTTTCGCCTAAAGTTAAAAAGGAAGGAAAGTCGCTGATGGATTTTTAGGTCAAAGAATCTCGGGGTTCAGCGTCATTCTGTAGGTACAAGACGTTCCTGAACCCACTCGCTTGAGGGAATAATTCTGGCAGCATTTGAAGGGGTGCTGAGAGTTCGGAGAGCTCTGTGCTGCAGGCAGCCGCCTGCTCCGGTCTTTTCTGAAGAAAGAAAAAAGCTGGGGGGCGAGCACTGACACAAACCAGGCTTTTCCACTCAAGCCTTAAAGCCACGTGACGCCGCAAGAGCCGGGATCCACCGACCACCCGCCGGGCTGCCCGCGTTGCTGCCTTTCAGGGGGATTCCTGGCCGGGGTCCTCGGCTCCTTGAGTCCTGGGAAGCCTGGAATCCTTCCGGGCTGCACTCGTCAGATGCAGGGCTCCGATCCCGAACCTGTGCGGGGCAGAGCGCCCCGGCCCCGATGCGATGTCAATCTTCCACTCTAGGGACGCCTAGCAGGTCCCAGGAACTTTTCCCGGGGGGCAGGTCCCGGCAACAAGTCTGACGTGGGGACGGGAGGGGCCGGGTGGAGTCGAGCTCCGCGGCGGCCGGTGAATCAGCGGCGCCGGGGACGGCCCTCGCTGAGTGTGCTGGGGAGGAGTATCCCGGATAGTGACCACCAGCCACTCAGGGCTCGCCGGACCTGGAAGGGGATGACGTCATCGTAGTTGGGAGGTTTTTTTCAGAAGGCTCCACCAATGGGGTACAGGCGAAGTGGCTGCTCTCTGTAGCTCTTGGCCAGTACTAACAAAGCAAAAGGGGGCTCGGTTGTCGGTATGGAACCAATGGAAAACAGGGAAAGACCACGAGGCGGAGTTGCGAATCCTGTCACCAATTGGGGAGAGGGGGAGGAGCCCGGGCCTTGTCAAGCGTGGCCAACCAGCGAGGGCAGCGGACTCTGGTGGGCGGGGCCGTGGTGTCCTTCCCCAATGGGACACGGTCAGGGGCGGGGCACTCTGGGGTGCCCAATGAGGAACGAAGCCGAAGCAGGCCTGTCAAGAGAAGGGGCTGGGGGCGGGGGGATGGTGAGTCGGGGATAAACACTCCGCGGCGGTGGTGGCTGCTGCTCTTCTGTAGGTTCTGTCACGGTGTCGGCGGTACCCAGCTCGCCAGCCCCCTCCCCCTACCCGGCGAGCGTGGTCGCCAGAAAAGCTGCCTTAACCCTGCTCTGCGGGGTCCACGGCGGGGCGCAGGTGTCCGGCGCAGGCGGCGAGCCCGTGGGCAGTGGGGGTTGGTCCCGTGGCTCCGGCCCCCGGTGCAGAATGGCGACGGCGGTTCGGATGAACATCCAGATGCTGCTGGAGGCGGCTGACTATCTGGAGCGACGAGAGAGAGGTGCACGGGGACGGGAGGGGTCCGGCCCGGGCCGGGGGCAGGGGCTCTGAGGGGCCCTGCCGCGGGTCGGGGCGCCTAGCCGCTCCGGGGGTGGTTGGAGGCGCGGAGAGCGCGACCGCGAGCGCTCCCAACCCCTCCAGCTCTCCCCACGCGCGGTCCGAAGGGAGGCCACCGCTGCCCCACAGGCAATGAATGAGGGTGGAAAAGGGGGCGCTGACCCCAGGGTCCCAAGCGACGCCCCCTCCCTACACCGCCGCGAGTAGGATGCCCAGGGCCCCCTCAGCCAGGCCCTTGGTTTACCTCAACGGGCTTGTCCCAGGCGGACCCCAAGTGGGCCTGGCCCCGGGTCTCCCCGCCTGTGGAGCAATACCTCCCCAACCCACCGCCCCCCTGCCTCTCTGTTTTTGCTCCTCACTGGAGCCTGAGGCTGGTCCCACTTAACACACACCAACCTGCTGGACGTTGCTAATGAGAAACCCGGGCTCCACGAGCTCAGCGACTTGCTGTGTCTTTCTCAACAATGAGCAGCTGGAATACTCCTTACACCTGCTCCAAACTGAGGGTATTCACACAATTTGGAAAGGGGGGGAGGGATCATTGTTCTAAGAATTCCACCTTGCTCCCTTTAATTATTTACACACTATCTCTTAATTAAAAATTTTAAAAAGGAAATACTGTGGAGGGGCGAGCGTATTGAATGTTCTGGGCTCATTCATTAACTGGATCCTCCGGTTTTCTAGAAGCTGAACATGGTTATGCCTCCATGTTACCATACAATAACAAGGACAGAGATGCCTTAAAACGGAGGAACAAATCCAAGAAGAATAACAGCAGTAGCAGGTAATTTGGTAAATAATTCTTTTTCTCCTTTAGATTATTAGTGCAGCTGACACAAACTGCAGAGTAGAAGTTGCCCGTTGTTATTATAACCCTGTAAATACATTAAGTGGCAATCATGATTCAGTAATAACCACATGGGCTTAAGCCATAGGACAAAGATGTCCTTCTGCTTAGGGTTGAGGGGACTGAAAAGAAAAAGAGAAATGAAAATGTTTTAAGTTTCTTTATGAACTTTTTTTTAAAAATTGGCTTTTCTTCCCTTTTGGAACAAAAATCTGTGGAAACTCCCAGTGAGATTAGCAACAGTGACAACATTTTGCTTTTAGAAATTACAGATTTCAGAGCAAGTAGCTGAAAATGCTGGCAATTACCTGTTTCTTTCATTCTTTATAGTGCAGATTTTATAAACGGATTGAAATATCTGGCTTGGCATAGGTTGGTAGGGTTTTATATTTGACTGTAAATTAAATGCAGTGGTTTCTCTGATAGTCTAATTTGTCACATCCATGATGGCAAAGAGGAATGATTGAGGTTAAAATCTACTACTTTGATGATGAAAAAACAGTGTTAAAATATCAACATGCTACACCCTTTCATATAAACTTTTTAATTCTTAAAATCTGTGACTCTCCCTGGGAAGTATTTTGACAGTGAAGCCACACATTTAAGCTCTGGTACAGATGAGTACCCCAGTACTGCTTCTGGCCCCTCTTTTTGCCCTTAAAAATATGTTAACTAGGAAATCTGTTTAGTTAAATCCACTCATGGATGCATTCAATTATACCTTCCATTCCATTAAATTCACGGATATTTTCATCACTGATTTAGAATTCTTATCTCTCCTGATCCTCATGAATAACACTTTGCAAGGAAATGTATTTGGTTAACCTCCGTGGCATAATACAGACCACTGAAACCCCAGAGGTTCCCATATAAACATGAAACTCACCTGTTCTTGCTGACTCTTCTGTCCTTGGTTCACCCCATTGTTCTTAGTGTTGGTGGAACCACAGGATGTGAGCAGCACACATGTGCTGAGCTCTTGAATTGGAAGGCACGTGAAGAGTGAACCCGGTAATTAATTACCTGGTGGTTTTTCCTTTTCCGCCCAACTTTAGCATTACCTGAAGGTAGTAGCCAACTGTTGTGTATACATGGGTGTTAGGCCCTTTAAAAGGATGTCAGTACTGCCTTGTATTGTGAAATGTTAAAAAAACAAGCTGTGTTATATTTGTTACAGTATTAATTTTTGAATTTTTATTTGGAAAACTTAGAGGCCTTTTGGTTGTTATTTTTTGAGGTGCTTTTAATTTAGTCCATTTGTTGCTTTTATTCTCTACTCTTGTCTAATGATTTGAGGAGTTGATCACATTAATAGTTAAGGATTGATACCTTTTTTTTTTCCCCTCAGTTTCCTAACTTTCACAGGAAAGGTATGTGTTTGGCAGGGGCAGTCAGTAGTAGAGAGAGAAAAAGCAAGAAATGCTGAAGAGAAGTGACTTAGTCCCAAGCAAAAGGACCACTGAGGTCATTAGGAAAGAAAAGTGATGGTTGAGAATTTCAAGCCAAGAACCCTGATTATTTCTCTTTTCTTTACTATCTACCAATATTCCTGAAGAGTGGCTACAAACTCTGATTCTTTAGAAAAGTTCTATTCTGTGAATGAACTTGGTTTGCTGTCTCTCCAAAGTTAGAGACAGGAGACTATCACAGCTGTCCATATTCTTGACTAATAACGAGTGCGTGTCATATCTTCATGTGGTGCAAGCATCTCTGAGAGCCCATGATTAAACCCGGAGATGGCAGCAAGCAAACATATGAAGCAAGAGCAGGTTGTATTGTTTAAATGTGATCACTTCCTTCTTGACCTATTTGCAATGACTCTTACCTGAGCAATAAGACATTTCCCCAGAGGTTATAGTTTGACCCCTTGATTTGAATTAGTTGTGTATTCAAGGCCATATATGCTTAGGATCTTGAACTGAGGGAAGGACTAGGGAAAGATTACGACTGGTTTATATAACCATTGGATAACAGTTTAATCTTGGTAATCAAGTTGAAATGCTGTGCTCTTTGTGGAGTCGTGGGGTGCTTTTGCTTAGACAATAAAATATAAAATTTAGCCACATACCAAACTACTTGAAAACTGAAAATTCAGATTTTAATCAAGTTTCTCAGTTGCTTGTTTAAAAAACAACAAAACAAATGAAATTGTGAATATTGATTGTTTTAGAATCTTCCAGGGTGCTAGAATGCAGGAAAGTGGCTTTCTTATTTTCTTTCCTACTGATTTTTAAAATCAGTTGTTCAATATTTAGAATCAAAATTGAGAGCTTGTAAAAGTATGTATTGTTAAATTGGTAGAGCAGGCGTTGGCACTCATGTGAAAGAGGAAGTTCAAGACTTGCCACCCAGTTGTTTTATGAGACAGTGCCTGTGTGTGTGGCTGGCCGACATAAGGAGTCTTTTTGAACTCAAGGACTTCTCCCTTTCTCAGTACTCTGTTGCTTGGCTTAGCTACCTTTCTGTTAGAATATATATTTAAATGGTGACATTTGACCTTTATCAGTAATTCCAGGGTAATCAAGTCTTTGATAATGTCATGGAAAATAATTTTGACATAGGATGCCTTTGTCTTCTATAATGCTTTCATTAAATATATAAATGTTTGCCCATCACCAGAGTTGATAATCTCTGACCATTTGTTGAAAGGCCTGATTTTTGTTAAAGATTAGCTCCTTTTCAGTAAATCAAATGCCCTAGCCATGTGGTATAAGCACCCTCATAAAAAAATCATACGTGTTCAACACTCTTAGGTTAATCCAATAAGATCTGTCTAAAACTGTTCAAAGTTTGGAAGGACTTGTGTTTGCTATGAATGCTTAAAAGTTTATCTGGGGGGATTCTAAATTTTTTCCCGTATCTTCAAAGATACATAAAAGGGAGAAGAGTACCCCGAATGCTGTTATTTTCTACAATCAGTGACCATGTTCTTTTCAAATACCCATCCTCCTCTCCTACCACCTACTGAGATGGTCCTTATCTACAGTTAAACAAGGAAATCTTGACCAGCTGTTGTCATATACTTTCATCCATTTAAAATATCTGTCAGACTTTGAACTTGTTATTCCCTGTTAAAACTAAAATGCCACGTGCTTTAAAGCCAAAGGTTTGCTGTAGAAACTAGATTCTTGTTAACTGCAATATCCTGCTGGTCATTGCAGGAAGTAAATCATCTGAAAAAATGCTGAGGGATAACCAAGTGAACCAACTTAAAGATTTAAGTTAATCAGGTTTAAGGTCTATGTAGCCTTTATCTAGAAAACAAATATTCTAAAATATGAAATGATGTCATTATTTTGTTCTTCCTTATAAGTGAAAATTGGTATCCCAAGAGCCTTGTAGAAGTTTTAGTGCTGGGTTGGAAATTTCTCATTTCAGGAACACAGACACCCGCACCCACACCACCTCCCACTCACCCATCCTTTGGCCTTGTGTGAGTGAATTTGGTGCCCCCTAATATGAATGAGTGACTGGGTATTCACATACCCATGATTACTGTAGAATTGATCTTCTAGACCCAGTAAAGTTTTTATTAAGGCCACACAGGATTCATGACCTGAGCCATGGTTAGATTCCAGAGAATTTCCATAAGAAAGGTCAAGACCGGGTTCCTTTATAATGCTGAGAGGTTTCTCAAATGTATAACTATTTAGGAAGGATTTGCGTGAGGACACTAAAGTGACCACATTGAGGTGTGACTTTTGTGGAATCCTGTCCATAAATTCTTAGAACCAGATCTTATATTCAAGGCCAGCTATAAACACACTAATGATATGATTTCACATCTACCACAGCTTTTATCCATGGCTCTCTAATCACAGTGTTGCCTCATTGATCCGTGCTTGTTCAGTAAATAATTAGTAATAAGTTTTATTCCCATTTTTGTGGCGGGATTAGCCAAGGACAGGATGGTAGAGAATTTTTTTTCCTTCTGTAATACCCATCAGTGGCAAAGACGGACTTCAAATTTCACCAGACTGCTGCTTAACCAGTTCATCTTTATGTCGAACTAAGTTTTGGAAGCCCCTTCCTAACCATTCCAAGAGTAGCACCTTTCAGAAGGTCGTACAGGATAAGATAGTCACTTCAGGGAGTAGACAGATGGAGGGAAGAGGGCTTATTTTAAACCAGGTACAACTGTCCTATAGTCAAACAACTTAGCTTCAGTTTTACTTGATGCTATGCCTAGAGAAAACTGCAGGGCTAGGGTGGGGGCGCCACCTCCAGCCTAAAGAAAGCTGAGGGGTGTTATGTAACCTAAGTTCACATCACCTGTGCAGCTGTTTTTCTCTTTGTATAAATAGACCCCCGTTATTTCTTTTTTAAAATGGATTAATTTTCTACTAGGGAATGCCTGCCTCTTAGATTGTCATTTCTTCTTGAACTCTAGATGTTTACTTTATCTAACTCAAATGGACTGGTTTCTGCAGTAGAGCTCACAGGGGTTTTCTCCCTTTCTCTGTCTTCTACCAATTTTCGAGAAAGACAGGAGTTAAAATAATTGTGTTGTTGTTCAAGTAGTCCTTTACGACTAGAATCTTACTCTCTGTTCCCTCTTTCAGATCAACTCACAATGAAATGGAGAAAAACAGGTAAGTTGGGGATTTGGGGCATGGGATGGGGGGTGTGTTTTTTGATGCATTCTCTGTTCATTAAGCTGAGACTTTGTCATTCTTTTTGACTCTTCCACAAGTAGCACAGCACCTGATTTACTCAGCTCTCTAAGTAGCACTGCCCATAAATCACTTAGGTAGATAAAGTGCTCACCAGTTCCAAAGACCACACTCTAGCCCTTACTTACCCCTGCCACCTTCTCCTCCCAAGGAGTGCCTTTCTATGTGACTTCCACAGGCCAAGGCCTTTCAGGTCATGGCAGCTTTTCCACAGATAGTGTTTTTAAGAAATTACATGCTATTGCACATACGATTGGCAGTGCTGTAAGTATATACACAGAGTAGGCATGTGTTTGTCATTTACTTGTAAAGATTCTCAACATTCAGGCAGATATGTGCCTAGCACAAGTTGGAGATGGTGACTCGTTGGAGCCAGCTTGCCACCCTCACTTGGCTTCATCCTGTGATGAGTCTGAGTTGATCTTTCTAACCTGGCTTGCCCCTTGCCACTTATTTCAATCTTTATTTTCCAAGTCAGGCTTTCCCTTCCTTCAATGATATAGACTAGTGGTTCTCAGGTCGGGTTACACATTAGTGACTTGCAGAGTTATTAATGTTCTTTTTTAAAAAATACTTTTACTCTAAATACATCATGCAGAACATTTGGGGGCAGGCACCTTTTTATTCATGCTGATTTTATAAAATAACATTTTTGTTATAGAACTTTTCAGATAGACAGGAGTGAGTAATGTCATCAGCCCCTAAGTAGCCATTCACCAATTATCAACATTTGCCAACCTGAGTAATCAGAACCACCCTTTCCAATGGAATATATTAAAGCAAATCTTCTATCTCAGTAAAGATTCTTTAAACATATCATAACCACTTGTTTTCCACGCTGAAAAAAAAATAAGAATTCATCATGGAACTTTAAAAACAAAAAAAAAACAGATGCGCAACCCTCACCCCTAGCAATTCTCATTTAACTGGGTTGAGACTCTGCAGTAGTAGTTTTTTTAAAAGTTCTCCCAGGTGATTCTCATGTGCTGCCAGGGCTGCAAACCGTCAAGCCTCCTGGCCTCTGAGCTCCCCTCCATTTGAACTGTCTGCTACCCTGTGCGCTAGGGCCTCGCTCAGTGCCCTGCACAAACAAGATGATGCGTGCTGAGGATTTGCTGAAGACATGTGGTTCTCATGAAAACCCTCTAAAGAGGGAGCCTGACTCTGAAAGTGGAGCTCTGCCTGACATGTTTCATCAGTGAAAGGGCAGCCCAGACCCTGATCAGGAAGAGACTCTTCCTAGGAAAAAGTCTTGGAACTGGGTGAACATTTAGGGTTAGTGTGAGAGAGGGGGAGGGGAAGAGATGGTGAGTGTGCTTCTTCCTTTCCTCCTTCCCCTTTAATTTCTCTGCCATTGTGAAATTCCCTTAAGCTGTAGTAGGCATTTGTATGTCATGAACTGGAAGCTCAAAAGTATCTTTGCTAAAGGTGGAAAGGTAGTGAGATGTGCCTTTGCTTTCTCAAATGGTTCTCACCCATCTTCCTGTCTTTGGGATAAACTCGGTGTAGCAGCACCGAGCTAGTACAGGGCAGGTTCTCTATGATCCGGGCAGATGGGTAGAAGAGGAGTCCTGGAGCCCTCGGTGGCTTTTCCAGGCTTTTATTAGTCTTTCTGCATCAGAGGTGACCAGGTACATGGCAGGCAGGGAGGCCACCTAGCCCCTGGCAAATCTTCACTCTCTCTGGACTCTGGCCTCTCATGCCTCTGCTCTGCTTATACAACTTCCCCTTCTGCTGTCTCGTGGCGTCCCTCTGACGCCACCCTTCTGCCCAGTCTCTTGGCACAGGTGCGCCCACCTACGCACTCCCACACCCTACTCCAGAGGCCATCATCAGGTGTGCGTGCAGGGCCGCAGGTGTCTATCATTGACACTAATGGTGGGAGGGCAGAGAAATCTGATAACTTCCATTTACCTTACACTAGGTAAACTGGGATTATCTGCGCTAAAGTTTTCTAGTTCTTTCTCCCCTATCACATTGTACTTAGGCATGTATTTTTTTATTAACAGTCCCTTCAGGGAAGCACTCTTAGGTTTGCTACTTTTGTGCCTTTTCCCTCTGTAGGAGAGCCACAGAATGACAGTCCTCTTTATTTTTTTAAAGGTATTTATTTAGGCATACTGGAGCTGGGTGTAAGCCAGAGGTATAAGGGTATGGGGATGGTGAGAGGATTCACTAGAGACAGAGTGGGGAGCAGAACAGGCAGATCCACTGAAATATACTGCTGAGGGGAGCAGCAGGTAAGGAGGGAGAGGTCTGCTGCACCATGTGGGTCCCCTCCCTGGTCGGGAATCAAACTCATTCTGCACTGGCTGTGGACAGCTTTATAGTACTGAGACTCAACCCCTTGTGCCACCAGGGAGGACAGACAATCTTATTTATTGTAGGAGCTCAAGGATGATTATTTTCTGGCTATCGTGTCCCCAGAACTTGTACTCAGTACTGAGTTCATAATGGATCTTAATCAGCACAGTCCTGTCCTGGAGAAATGTGGCTGGTCTAATGGAAAGACATAAGCAGTTTCACTCACTAAGTGAGCACTAAGACAGGTATGCACAGGAGATAAAGGCTGTGGAGATAAAGGTGCTAGAAAACTAGACTCCACGTCACTCCTGGGCCACCTCTTCTCACCTGACTACTTCTGTGGAGAGCCACTGAACCGCTTGTTGAGGGCTTGCTTATCCAGGTTCCTTATTGTTTGTTTTTTTAATTTGGTGTTTTACGTTCTTGATAATTCTTTTTTGGTCTAGAGCATGTGAAAAGTAAGAATTCAGATTTACTTAATTTAACCATGCATTGGTTGTCCAGAAGCTTAAAGTTATCAGACTCTCTCCTAACTACTAGTGTGGGTGCTTAAGGATTTTAGGGTTTTGAGGGCAAACAGCTGTTCCTGTAGTCTCACTGGTTTTAGTAGCTGAATCCTATAAAAGAATACCACTTTGTAAAATGTTACTAAACTCTAGACCTTTTTCTTTACCATAACACATCACATTTTAAAAAGATTGCAATGGCTCTTTTTTTAAAAAAATCAAATTAGGAAAAGCATTTCTAACAATGGGAATTTTTTTTTTCTGCCTTGGTATTAAAGAGTTGATTATACTTTGTTTCGTTTTTTAAGCAGAAACCTGTCTGTGGTACTTTAAAGATTCAGAATAATTGTTATTGTTCTACTGTGTATTGCTCTATCAGTAGATACTAGATTATCTACTGAGGATATACATTTACTACTTCCACTTTTAGTAAACTTGTCCTTGGTGGTGAGATAAGAGACTTCTAGCATAGTGTAGACAGGGATTGATGGTGGTGGTGGCGGCAGTAGTAGAAAATTTTGAGACATATAGAAAATCCTGCTGAAAAGTTAAGTCATCCATAATTCTATCAGCCAAATGGAGCTTGGCAAATGGAGCGTTAAGATTAAATTTTTTGAAATATAATTTTTTTTAAAGATTTATTTATGCATACAAGAGCTGAGGTACAGGCCAGAGTCCAGGGAGGTGAGAGGATTCACCAGAGACAGAGTGGGGAGCAGAACAGGAGGACTGAGTGAAACACACTGCTGAGGGGAGCAGCGGGCGAGGCAGGAGAGGTCTGCTGCACCATGTGGGTCACCCTCCTGGCCCCCGGCAGGGATCGAACTCGTGCTGCAGTGGCTGCGGTTTGCTTCATAGTGAGTTGCTTAACCCAGGGCACCACCAGGGAGGCACTGAAATATAACTTTAAAATACAATTTAACGTAGAAAATTAGAAAGTTCATAACCATGATGAATATAAAAGCCATTCATAATACACCTTGCAGTAGTAACAACTGCTAACATTGCTGCTGAGTTCTATGTCCGTTGAGACTGTTGACATAATTTTTTAAATTCATATGGACCATATAGTAGAATATGTGAGTTGCTTCTTTTCAAGCTACATCATAAAAATTCTCAATGTCACTACATGTCCTTTCTGGTATAACTTTTAGTAAATGTCCAGTACCTCACTATATGTAGGGGCAGTAACTCCTAACCATTCCCTACTTTTGATTCTGTTTTGCTGACACAAACAATGCTTCCTTATACTAACTTGTAGAAAAATCTGTCAAACATAAATGATTTCCTTAGGATAAATCTATCATCGAATTCATGGTAAACAGGTTGTTGTAACTTTTGCCTGATGGACTGTCTGCCAGGCAAGTTATGGGCAGTATTTTCTGTATATCTTCACAAGTTAATATTACAAGTTAAGATCTTTATAAATCTGAAAACAAAATATACAACTTGTTTTAATTTGCATTTATATTACTAGCACAGTTAAACAATTTTCATGTGTGCATGAGTGAAAATTACCTATTAAGTAGCCTTTGCCAATTTTCTGTTTTATTTTTTGCATGGAATAATGGGGATGTAGACAGAGGTCCAGGGGGTGAGAGGATTCACCAGAGACAGTGGGGAGCAGAACAGGTGAATCTATTTAAGTACAATGCTGAGGGGAGCAGCAGGCGAGACAGGAGAGGTCTGCTTTGCCATGTGGGTTAGCTCCCTGCCAGGGGATCGAACTCTGGCTGTAGGGGTGATAACACTGAGATTTAACCTCTAGATCACCAGAGAGGCCTACTTTTTACCCAATTTTCTACTGAGGAGTTTATCTTTATTTTGAAAAGATTCTGTAATATAAAGATTAAATATGAGCCTGCACTCTTGTATATTGTATAAATTGTCCAGTTTATCATTTACCTTTATGGAATCAGTCTTGCTGTTTGAAGTTGCTATCTCTGTTTTTTTTTTTTTAGACTAGTTCTGTTTTACCCATCCATCTATTCTCCCTGTGCTGGTGTACATTGTTTCCATCTTTGATATTTTTCATAAAATCTCCACCCTCCCCTTTCTTTATCATTTCTGAGCTATTCTCATCAAATTGTTTTGCCTGATGAATTTTATAATCAGTCCAACAGTTCCCCATCCCCAAAATTCCTTTGAGGTCTTTAAAACTGAAATGAGGGGCCTCCCTGGTAGTGCAAAGGGTTAAGCACCACACTATGAAGCATCCACAGCCACTGCAGCAAGAGTTCAATTCCAGGCCAGGGAGGTGACCCTGTTGGCACAGCAGACCTCTCCTGGACTCAGCAGCCACTGCTCCCCTCAGGGGTATATTTCAGTCAATCTGCCTGTTCTGCTCCCCACTCTGTCTCTGGTGAATCCTCTTACCCCCGGTGCCGCTAGCCTGTACCACCTCTTGTATACATAAATAAATGAAGTAATCCCAATATAATGTAACTTTTAAAAGTTCATTGTACATATTAGGTCTTTCTATCCAGGATGTGATGTATGTCATTTATTCAAGTCTCTTCTCCTTTCTTGCCTATAAGTAAAGGTTTGTAATGTTCACATAGAGGTCTTACACATTTGTTGTAAAAGCTATCCCTAGGCTTGTGTGTTTTTAAAATGTTACTGGTTTCCCATTATAGTCTAAATAATTGTTGGAATATATATGCCCTTTCGCAATGATAGCTTTGCCATTCCCTTCTCTCATCTGGGAATTCCTCTGACTTTGAATGCCTTTCAATAAGTTCTTCAACAAATGGAGACAGTGAAAGCATGAGCTTATAGCCTGTAGGTCAGGAGTCAGGTGCTAGAATGGACTCTTTCAAAAGAAAATTCTGGCATCTCCTTTAATAGCAGACACTCATTTTTTCTGGAATGGTACATATGCAGGCCTTGCTGGAGTTAGGCAGCTGGTCTAGAGAGATTACCACTGCCAGCGTTGTCTGACCCAGTGACAAAAGATTTTTGTGTGTGCTCTGCGGGGAGGACTCAGCAGCCTGATCTGAGCTGTTGTTTTCATTTGGTCAAACAGTATTTTTCAATAGCATCTGGTCTGGCATGAGAAGCCATCCCAGTCAGGTTTCTTCTGGTAGAAGGTTCTAACTGAATGCAGGTCCCTATAGCTGTTTGTTTGGGGTTTGACTTTTCAAATGGCCAGGCTCCTAATATCAGAAGATAGGTCCAAAGTCCTGGTACCCACTGCACCTCTCTTACTGCTTCTGTTCTCCCTTGGCCACATTCAGATTTCACTCTAGGGCGTTGTAAGGTTGCTTTGTTGCCACATGGAACTCAGGGCACAGCCTGGTTATTACAAAGGCAGGGCACGTAGGTGTCGTTATAAATCTGGTTTGTGTTGATGGTGTGGAGGAGCACTCAGAATGGTACCCCTAGAATCTATCTCTCCTGGACTGAACCTCCTGAGTAGATGGCACCTGCCCCTGGAAGAACTTAAAGAAACACATGCTGGTTATGCTGCTGGTTCCCATTCCCCCTGGTGCACTGGCAGCTCTCCTTGACTTTGTCACTGACAAAAGTAGTCAGTAATTGATCCTATAAACTTAAATTTTAGCCATATGAGTTATGGCTAAATTACCACTTCGGCTAAATTACCCAAATTTAGGCTATTTATGCATTGCTCATTGAGTGGCCTGTCCCGCCCCCCGGAGCTAGCATATATACCTGCCTTTGTCTTTTTCACAAAGATGACAATCACAATTATATGACATCTTCTGGTTCCTTGAATTGATATATTTGGCAATTGTTTATAAAGGGATCCTTCAGAAAAAGCAGGAGAGTACTTTCCTCAGAGCAGCCCAGTAAGGCTTTGCTCTCAACCAACCCAAAATCTGGAGGTTAGGATGTTTTGTGGTCTGTAATCACTTTAGGGAAAATTTTTTGATTTCCTGAGATTATCTTCTTACTGTACATTAAATGACCTTTCTTTTAAAACTATATGTAATATACAGTTCATATATATCTGTATTTGAAACTATTTTTACTCAACCTCCAATTATCCTACAGGAATTATGAAGCTATTTATATGAATTAAGTCTGTGCCCACACAAAAACAGGATACAAAATGGTGAAACCATACTGTTAAATAGACTTATTTTTTATTATATATATTTTTTACATTATTTTTCATTTTTGTACAGTGTATATTTCTCATCCCCATGGAACTCCCATCACTAAGTCACCTGTGCACCGTCACCATAGTCCCTTGTGCTTTTCCCACCCGTTTTGTTCCTTCTCCCTCCCCCTCCCCTCTGGAATTAGACTTATTTTTTTAATGTAACTTTCTTTGGTTAATAATGTCAGGCTTAATTTTTTTTAATATTTATACATACAAGAGCTGGGGTACAGGCCAGAGGTGTGGGGGGTGAGAGGATTCACCAGAGACAGAGTGGGGAAAAGAACAGGCAGATCAATTGAAACACATTGCTGAGGGAAGCAGCGGGTGAGGCAGGAGAGGTCTGCTGTGCCATGTGGGGCCCCTCCCTGGTCGGGGGCAGAGATCATAACTTGTGCAGCAGTGGCTTTGCTTCATAGTGTGCCGCTCAACCCACTGCGCCACCAGGGAGGCCCAATTTCAGGCTTAATTTCAGTGAAAGTCAAGTACTCAGTAAGGTTCTGCATGTTGTGTTAAAGTAAATGCTACCTCAAAGAGAAGGGAAATGATTTACTAAAGATACCAGGTTTTATTCTTAGGTCAGCATCTGCAGATGATTATTATTTCTAGACTCCAAAGGGTTAACATGAAATCAAAGACTTGGTCTCTTCCATTGTTTGGTGATTTAAGAAGTTAATAGAAGGTCTGCAATGCATGAATGAATGGATAAATGTAATCCATTTGGAAAGGAAGAAGGTTATGATAGGCTATGAAAGCTTGAACAGCTTTATGAAAGTTAAACAAAATGGGGGTGAGGGAAAAGAAGATGTTTGGGAACGGGCGAAGGAGGGGAGCCCATTTCTCAAGTGGGAGAGCTGATATTTGTTGTATTCTGAAGGTATCTCAGACAAATCATCCTGCAGTCATTTTAACATGTTTGATCAACTAAATTTTTGGCCTCTCAGAGGCAAGGACTTATTCAACACTGTAGCAGTCCTTTGAGAAATGCTAGTGGAGTAAATGAAAGAACCAAGAGTGTATTCCAAGTATTCCCCGGTAACCCTGATTATCTACCCGTCAACTGGCTGCTGCCAGCCTCTATACTCTGCCCTGACCTTATCACTGGTTTTTTGTGTATCATACATTTATTTTACTGTGAAAGTCAGAGTAATTTCAGTCTCACCTTCAATAAAAGCATAACCTCTGATAACAGCGCCTCCCTCAAAACGCAGAGCTACGGGCACACCTGCCTGACCGTGTCCAAGTAAGCTAGGCCGAGGAGCACCGTGGACTTGGAGTGCTGTCTGCCCGCTTCCTTAATGACTTCCTTCACTTGGATGGTTTTCCACAACTCACAGTTGACAAGAGTTAAGGAAAACTGGTTTTGGACTTTAACCTCCTGTTCTACCATTTTCTAAAATATTCTCTCCTCCAGGGTTGGCAGTTATCTCCATTTTACGGTTAAATTCACAGTTGTTATTAAGTCTGTTACTAGGGACCTTTTAGTCTGGTCACTTGATTTGTCTGTCCATTTCTATATGAGTATATACCATCTTTAATTATGGAAGCTTTATAATACAATTTAATAGCCAATATGGCACATTCCTCCTCATTATTACTTTTTCAAAAACTTTGGCAGCCCCTCACACATTTGTTCTTCCAGATGAAGTTTAAATTACTTTCCCAGCATTAAAAATAATGCTGATACTCAGATTTTTTTCTTGGAATTATGTACTTTTATAGACGAACACTGACATTTTTACTCTGAAGGTTCCTATCTAGGAATGTGCTTTTTCCATTGGCTCAAATTTTCTTGTCTCTCGGCAGTTTTATAGTTTTCTTCTGAGATCCTTCCCAAACTGTTAGTTGTGTTCTTTACTAGGCAGTGCTTTCTCTCTTTCGCTGTTGTGCATGAGCTGTCCTTCTAGACATGGAGAGCACATTGGATTTCTGTGTCCCTACATATTTGCCTCTGTGTTTCTTTTCCTTCAGCAGAGCAGTAAGACTGGCTTGTAGAGCAAGTGAAATGTGCTTCCCTCTGAACCTTTTAGCCCTGCCCTCTACATGATGTGGGTGGCCACAAAGGAGTCTTACTTTTGTATTCATTAGCTTTAGAGAATCTTTGCTAATTTTTTAAATGTAAAAAAAGAAATAGTACCTTTAGCATAAGCAATATGTGTTTCCATAGAAACAGGGTTAGATTTTTCCATTAAATCTTTTAATGACAAAAGATGTCCATTTTCTCTCAGGAAGAGTTCAGTGCATGGGGTTTTAAAGCAGAGAGCCTCTGTCTACCTCGTGAGACACTCTGACTTCCCTGTTGATTTTAAAAAGAATATCATAGTGCTATACTTGGTGTTTGCGCCTGGTAATTATCCTTTAACAGGGGAACCTGGGACTGACGGAATAACCGCTACCATGTGTGGAGCTCTCCATGTCAGCCCTAACCAGGGGCTTCCACACCTTGTCTCAGGAACACTCCTCCCAACAGCTGAGGAGACCGAAGCTGCGAGGAGTGAAGTTATTCACTCAAGGTCATGCAGGGAGGACATGGCAAAGCCGGGATCCTAAACCTCTACTCTCCATTGCTGTACTACCATGTGGTTTTATAGTGACTGGCAACTTCATAATATAAAAATAGAAATTTCTTTTAAAAAGTCCTAAAGAGAAGCTATCACCAGTTACAGGCGACACTTGATTCTGAGGGTCACTGATTACAGCTCAGATCAAAGATTGGTTTCTTTATGCCCCTATAGACCAAAGGTATATCAACCCTTTCAGAATAATTAAAGTGATGTTCCTGAAGAGTCAGCAGCTGATGGGTGTTAAAGTTCATGACCTAGGTCCAGAGCGTTGGCTCAGTGCAGCAAGTAGTGGTAGTTGGAATGGGAGGTTGAGTATTCAGCGCAACCTTTTTGTGCTGGGCATGTGGAGCTGGGAGGCAGCTCCTGGCAATAGGAGGGCTGTCTGATGAAAGTGTGATGGGAAGAAGCACACAGAGAGGTCAGAATGCATTATCGAGTGGTCGTGTCGTAAAAGGGAGTTAGACCTGATTCAAAATGGGCCACTGGGCCCTTCCTAGATAGAGACCCAGAGCCCTGGGTAGGAGCGTGGTTGGGACATGGCAGGATTGCTGAGACAGGTCTGTCTGAGAGCTGGGCACTCCAGGGCTGCTAGCAGCACCTGAAGGGTCCTAGTTCTCCATGGGTTGGGGGTCCTCAGTGGGAGCTGTTCCAGGGGTCTGTTGGCTTTTTCTCCTGATTCAGAAATTGAATTTCACTACAGTGGGATAGAACAGAACCTGCTCAATATGCTCCTCCCTACTGTGGTTGGCCCCGGCCAGGGTACGTGGCCACAGGCGGTGGCAGATGAACAGGGCAGCCATTAGGCTGGAGCAGTAAGGCCCCAGAGAAGACCCGGGCAGCGCTGCCAAAGACAGGTCGGCTTTGGAGCTCTGAAAATCAAGAACGCACTCTGGTCCTATTTTCACAGAACTAGGCCAGAAAACACTTAATGAAGATGTATTATCCTCAGCTTAACTAGTCAAATGGCTTGATTTCTAGTTTCACAATTCAGTTGTTCTTTGGCAACTCACTTTCGGGTGGTGAAATTTGTACTTTCTAGGCTAAACTCCCTGAGTAACTTGAAATGACCATGCACGGAAAGATGACATTTTTATATTTTTATCAGTAGACAAACTTCCTAAAAAAATTACACACTCATATCTGTAGATAAACCCACATCACAAAAGGACTGTTGACACTATCCTGAATCATGCAGTCTTTGCATATAACAAGCAAGCTAAAAAAATGTCTGAATGTAATTTAAATGTTTGAGTATTTCCTAGTTTGGCTTAGTGAGAAGTCACACACAGGCTCTGGATTTTCCCCCCTCATTCAGTCATACGTGAAGCAACCCTCTAAATGCGAGTCTTTGCATGTGTCCGTTCCATGTGGACAGATTTTCAGAGCAAACGGCTGCCTAATAAAATAGATATTTGTTCTATTAATCTCCCTAGGTCGGCAATGAATGCTTTACTCCTTGAGCTTGTCAAGGCTTAGCCCTTTGAGCATCTAGGATATCTCCTTTATTTTTTTTAAAGATTTAATTTATGCATACAAGAGGTGGGGCCAGAGGTGCAAGGGGTAAGGGTATTCACTGGAGACAGAGTGGGGCACAGAACAGACAGATCAACTGAAATATACTGCTGAGGGGAGCAGCAGGTGAGGCAGGAGAGGTCTGCTGCACCGTGTCAGTCCCCTCTCTGGCCAGAGATCTCATATATGCACTGCAGTGGCTGCGGAAGCCCTATAGTGCAGTGCTCAACCCATTGCACCACCAGGGAGGCCCCATAGGGTATCTCCTTTAAAAGCCAGAAGAAAAAGGAGGCTCAGTGCAGATGAGGTAGGGGATTCAAAAGGATGTCTAGTGCACACTGCCTCGGGGTGCCAAGTCTTGATATACAGGGTGTGAATTGACTTCCTCAGTCAGTACTTTGCATGTCAATCTATCTTGGAATTTTTTGGGAGCAATTTTCCTTTTGTCTGCATTCCCCTTTTACTACAGTAAAATTTTGAGAGGAAAAAGGGGGCAAATTAAGATTGTCTCCCAGTTCAGTTGGAAAGTAGCCTCGCAGGTTGGGAGAGCTGTGCTCCAGGTTGCCATATGTGGGCCCTGAAGCCCAAGCACTGTGGAAGTTGTACGATATAGTTGAAATGGCCCTGTCCTCGAGAAGCTTACAGTCTAGCTGAATAGATGACAGGTCATTCATCAAACATTTATTGTGTGTGCGGGAGGCATTATAAGGTGCAATCCCAGGCTTCTGAGGAGTTTGCAGTGCACAGTTAAGCAACTGTCAGTTGAGGCAGGACGTTGCACTACCCAATGAATAGTATAAACAAGTCCTCAGAAAAGGGAGGGGTCACTGGGCTGGATTCACCTGTGGGGGCTCGAAGGTGGTGGTGGACTGAAGCAAAAACTTCAAATCTTGGCCATTTCTCACATTCAGGTTCTTCTAGAATACTCAGACCAAAGGTTCAGTGAAGTGTCAATCAGCTTCTAAAGTTTGGGGGGTTCGAGTGCTTCTGGGCAGCCTGCGGTTAAAGGTTCTTTCTTGTGTGTGTTGCGGCTTCCTCTGCACTCAGCCTTCCTCCACGCTGTGCTCTTGTGCTGCTCCACCACACTCCAGCCCCACATGTGGTTTTCTCCAACTGTTCAGCACGTTTGTCAGTATAATAATACCAGTGACACTTGTTCCTTTTTTATTTTTTTATTTTTTTGTTCCTTTTTTATTTTTTAAAAAATTTTATTTATGCATACAAGAGGTGGAGTACAGGCCAGATGTGCAGGAGGTGAGAGGATTCACCAGAGACAGAGTAGGGAGCAGAAGAGGCAGATCGACTGAAAGACACTGCTGAGGGGAGCAGCGGGCGAGGCAGGAGAGGTCTGCTGCGCCATGCGGGTCAGCTCCCTGGCCAGGGATCAAATTCAAGCTGCAGAGGCTGTGGATGCTTCATAGTGCGGTGCTTAACCCCTTGTGCTACCAGGGAGGCACGGGAGGTGAGAGGATTCACCAGACAGAGTGGGGAGCAGAACAGGCAGACTGACTGAAACACACTGCTGAGGGGAGCAGCGGGCGAGGCAGGAGAGGTCTGCTGCGCCATGTGGGTCCCCTCCCTGGCCGGGGATTGAACTCGCGCTGCAGTGCAGCAGATGCTTCACAGTGCGGTGCTCAACCCGCTACGCCACCAGGGAGGTCCCTTTGTTCCTTTTTTAAAGAAATGTTTTTAATTTTTTGAATTGTAGTTTACATGGCTGAAAAATCAAAAAGTATAAAAAATTGAGTAAAGATTCCTCTTTTTCTTAGCCCAGTCTATTCCCAGATTCCTCCCTGCCCAGCCCGTTACTAGTTTCTTATGTGATCATTCCAGAACTTATATCCAAACAAGAAAACATGAATGTAATTAACTTTCCACCATTTTTATCCAGAGGTAGCCTGTCACACACCTGGTTTGAGATCTTAATTTTTGTAAGAGCTCTTGCCTAATACTTCATAGGACACACTGTCATTCATTTGACAAAGCTGTTTAGATGTATCATAATTTAAACAGTTCAGTCTTTGCTATTACAAAGAAAGCTCTAGGGCCTAAGCATACACAGGTCCTCCACATGTGTAAATAGAATATTCAGCAATGACAAAAGGTATGATGATTTTAGTGATCGAGAGTAGGGGAAAGAGAATCCTCCCTCTCACATAGCGAGACTTTCTAAATTTGAGTATCTGTGGGGCACTGTAACCCAAAAACCTGGAGAAAACCCAGTAGTAGTAGATATCAGCCCCCATCCACAACTCCTGTATAAACAGAATTTAATGTAAGAAAGCTCTAACAGCCTTAATGGCAGAAAGCTCTGGATTTTACTACTCCTGAGTTTTCACTAAACTGTTCGGTTTCAAAAGATCTTACTTGGCAAAGAGGCCATTGAGTCACTTGCCATCACTGGGCCCGAGCAGCTTCACATTTGTAATGCTTACTCCTCCAGCCCATCTTCTGGGCCACTCTGAAACTCAAATGTTCTGTGGTCTTGTTTTTGCAGACGGGCCCATCTTCGTTTGTGCCTGGAGAAGTTGAAGGGGCTGGTCCCACTTGGGCCTGAATCAAGTAGACACACTACTTTGAGTTTATTAACAAAAGCCAAATTGCACATAAAGGTAAGTGTGCCCATGGGGAGTTGTCTTTGCTTCAGCTGTGCAGTAAGGCCCATCTGTTGTAAGGGACAGCAAATGTGTATCTCCAGGACAGTGCTCCCTCTGGACGCATCCAGCCTCCCTCGTGGATGAAGCACAGGCACCCCAAACTCAACACATCCAGAACCCAGCTGAATATTTCACCCCTATGCACCCGGAGTTAAATGGCCACCCAACCATCCATCAGATTGTTGAAGCCAGAAACTCCAGTCGTCTGAGATGGCTCTTGCTCCTTAGTCATCTGAGTCATCTCCAAGACCTAAATATTTCTCAGCCTGCTCTGCTTCTACCTTCACCCGACCACCATCACTGCGGTAAACCCCTCAGATGTCTCCCTATGTCCCCCTCCCTCCCCATAGCTGCTCTCTTGCTTCCTGAGAACAGTCCTTCCAAACATGTCACCTTGTTTCAAATTCTTCTGTGCCTCAGGACACTGTCACCAGACCTGCTCCAGGCTCGGCCTGACCTGGCCCTCGCCTGCCTGTGTAGCAGCCTCTTGCACCCGACGCTCTCCTCTGCGTCCCTGGCTTTCAGTCCTCACATTTGTCATGCTCTTACCTCAGGGCCTTTGTACATGCTGTTTCTCTGCTTGGCCCGTTTTCTCCTCCCTGTTTCACCCAGTTAACTTCTCATCCTTCAGATCTGAGCACAGGTAATCACTAGCTCTGAGGAGCCTCCCCTGACCTAATTAGCCCCTTCCTGAGCTGGGTGGGCCTATCATTTGGGTCTCTCTCTTGCAGCACTTGCCACAATGGATGGTGGTTTGTGTGACTATTTGGCCATCTCCATTGTGAGAATGAATGTACGCTCCACCACGGAAGCTGTACTCGCCCTGCCTCCCCCACCCCACCCGTCTGACATAGACCTGGCCCTCAGTATGGTGCTTGAACAGCAAAGGGTAAAGGAGTATCCCAACTCCTGAGCGCCACCGCCAAATCGTTGTTCAGCATGTGTTTATAGTCCAGTGACTGGACACATGTCACTTTAGTGATGGTTAGTAGCCTTGTATACATGACAGTTCTGGGGAAAAAACCTCTGTTTAAAGCAGAAGTTTATCAGTCTTCTTAATCATCTCAATAAAAGAAGCTAGAAGGAAGGTTTGTAAAAAACAAGTGATCTGTGGGAATGTGTTTTCTAAGCTCTTTTGCTGGACAATTTGGAATCAGGATTCCCAAGGGACTACATACTTCCTGCTCACAAGTTAGTTGCGTGGGCAGGACAGGAGTTAGTGTGTTGTCATACGGCCGTGTATTTAGAGAAACATTTTTAGGTGGCAGTGTGTTTAAGTGCCATTGCATGCAGTGTCCTAGTTGAGACAGATTAGGTGTTTGTGGTATCACTGCAGACAAGGAGACCTGCATCTTTGCAGAATCCAAGTCAAGGGCTACCAGACTCCCCAGAACCCTTGTGAAGCTATCGGTTCCCTCAGCATTGTCAATATTGAAGTTAGAAGAAAGCAGGGCCATTGACCCTGTCAGCTTCCTATCTGAGAAGTCTGACAAATCACACACCAGTGGTGTGTGAGGAAAACTGGCAGATCTCACCACTAGAGGAGAAGACACAGGGTCATCACCAGTTTTGAAATGTGCCTGTGGGCTCTAACTATTACCCTTCTGACTTGTAGAAACTTGAAGATTGTGACAGAAAAGCCATTCACCAAATAGACCAGCTTCAGCGAGAGCAGCGACACCTGAAGAGGCAGCTGGAGAAGCTGGGCATCGAGCGGATACGGATGGACAGCATCGGCTCCACGGTCTCCTCAGAGCGCTCAGACTCCGACCGGGGTAAGCCCTCTCCGTGCTCCTCATGTCCTCCCCTCAGGACTCCCCTCCCTGCCCCACAGCCCAGAGGCAGAACAGAGAAGAACTGTACCTGTTTGTGACTGAGGGCTTAGCATGACCTCAAGTAACAAATCCCTCTTCCTTTTAGCAGTCGAGCACCAGTGTCCAAAGTGGGGCCTGCCTGGGGTCGCTTTGTCACCCAGCCTGTTTTCTGAAGATGACGTCACCAGTGTCTCTCTCTTGTCCTCCCTACAGAAGAAATCGATGTTGACGTTGAAAGCACAGACTATCTCACAGGGGATCTGGACTGGAGCAGCAGCAGCGTGAGCGATTCTGACGAGCGGGGAAGCATGCAGAGCCTGGGCAGTGACGAGGGCTACTCCAGCTCCAGCATCAAGAGAATAAAGCTCCAGGACAATCACAAGACGTGTCTGGGTCTATAAGAGTGGTCGCCTCGGCTGTCTCCAGGATGGTTCTGTCGGATCTGATTAGGTAGTGTATCGGACCTGCCCACAACTCCCTTGCACGTCAACTTCAGTGTACCACCTTTACCAAAATCAGCTTTGTAAAAGTTTTCAAGGAAGTGCTTAGGATGGTGGGTTTCTGACTGCATCCACTAGCTTCTCTCTCTCTCTCTCCATAAAAATTCGTCTCTGAGAGACTGTACATTCCAATCAATTTGAAGCACCCAAGAATTCTTAGACCGAATAAGCGACTTTCACATCTCAGCAGTGCCCCCTCTTTACCGCCCCCGGGTTGTCTACCAAACCTTTCTTAAAAGTTTTCCAGCTCACTATGTTACTTGCCTAGCAGAAATGCCCGAATGTGTCTTGTGCTTAGGAAACTGAAGGAAACTAACTTTTAAAGCTGAGATCCTGATCTCAGAACTCCAAAGTAAACTTTGAAAGCAGCGTTTGAGAGCACTTAACCATGGACCTTACCCCAGTGAGGAGTCAGGAATACCTCCAGAAAGCGCCCCTCACACAGCCGTGCAAACTGCCCGACCCGACCCGCGCGTGGAAGAGAGCATTATTTCTCACTCTAAAACGGACACCTTGCTAGCACTTCTCTGGGGTGGCCCAGCTTCTCAAAGTTCCAACCTTGTTTGTTCTCGCAAACAAAACGGTACAATCTTTTTTGTGCGAGGCCCTTGGGGCCGCGCCGTGTTCTGCTCTCCCGAGGCACTTTTCCCCTCGAAGTTTGTTATGCTACTTGTCTCTGGAACATTTTTTTTTCCTACCTCAGAGATAAATGAGATCTCCATTTCCCACTTAACACAAAGTGATTATGCCTCTTCTTTTCCCAAATAAGTGACGTTTGGTCCAATTCTAATCTATTTTCCTATTTAACTTTCAGCAATAACTGAGCTCTGGCACTAGCTGAGCTAGTGTTCACCATCAGTGAGAGGGAAAGTCCACATTTCTACTCTATGTTGCAGGTGACAGGAGGGGATGGTACAGTGTTACTAGAATTCCTCTCCTTATTTTTGGATCTACCCGAAAACTTCTTTATGGAGGCTTTTGGGTTGATAGTTTCAAAGGCTGATTTTTTTTTTTGGTTATGATTTCTCCCTTAAGTGGTCTCCCACTTTGTAGCATTTTTATTTAAGCTAAAACAGAGCACATGTATATGTACATAAGACACATTAAATCTATAAATACTATTTATTCATTTTATATAAACTAATGTAATGGAAAATAAATTCTTATGACTTTGTGCTTTTATAGATGTTCTAGAAACTTTGTATGTAGGAATCTACAGAATTGACTCATCCCCCTTAATATTTTTGCATTCATATTTTTGAGGTCTTGCTGTTTTCAGCCTCTGGCAAGTCTTTTTCATTGAATTTGAACCATTTGTAAAATCTGTCACAAAGCGATGAGAACATTCCTAAAACCCACAGATGCACTGCAACCTAAGGGCTCCATGGCAGAAGCAGCGCCGCCCTGGGCTCCTAGCGGCCTGAGGGCTCCCGCTCACCACAGCCTCTCCGCTCCTCCACCTCCACACAGCTAGAGGGAAGCCCGTTCCACACACGAAGAGCAGTCTAAAAGCAAGATTCCTTTTGAGTTGGCTTTTTCTTTCGAATGATTCTTTAATATATTAAAAAGATTTTAACTGGAAGTAGTGACTTCCTAAATGATTCCGAAATCATCTGTAATTCTGTTTTTGTTTTCTGGGGTTTTTTTTCTTCATTTCAACTTTGGGTGGGAGGGGAGGAGAGGAGCAGGCAACACAAAGGATTTTTTTTTTTTTTCTAATCATTGGAATCTTTTCCAATTACCAGCTAAAGATTTGCACTGAACTACAATGTGTATGCCTTTTGCATTTTTAAGCCTGCCTGCATTTAAGCAGAGTGATAGTGTTCAAAGAGCCAGCTCAGCCTGTAACATATTTGAAAAAGATATATCTGCACTTTGAGGTCCCTTTTGAATGCCATTCGCTAGACCTCCCGAGCATTTTGTTAAATCGCTACATTCAAGCGCCTCACAAGTCCACGATGCTAGATGCTATCAAGGCATTGAAAACTCAAGACTTTGGGAAAAGCTTGTGGGCTTACACTGGGGGAGGGAAGGGAACAGAAGTTGTGTATTTGTTTAATTTAGAAATAAGGCATCTAAGAGATGCCATTATTTTATGTGTTTTAATTGTTGTGCCTTTGAGTTCAATTACATTTTTGTCTTTTGGTTGAAATGAAATGTACTGTCCCAATATAAAACAGTAATTATTTGACCTTTGCACTGTTTGTCTGGTCCTTTTCAATTTGATTGCATATAAACGTGGGACTTGATGGAGCTATGTTTTTAATGCACTTGTGATAACCGACACCAGGGTTGGACATGACTTTCAAAGCTTGAGGTGGACCAAACCAGCATGTTAGGCAGGCCTCTCTCTAACCAAAACTAACTTCCAGGACCAGCAAACTCAGCCCAAGGCAGCTGACCCCCTTTCCCACACGGCTGATGGGCAGCCCTGACCCACCCATCTGTCCTCATTCACTGAGCCACCAGCATGATTGTTTGAGCTGTACAGTCTTTGTTTTGTTTTGTTTTTTTAAGCAAAATAGAAACGTTTCTATTAGGGTTGTTTGGGGAAAGCAGGGGGGGAAATATATAAACCCCAGCCTATAAGACTTTGACAATTGTACATAAATATAGATGTGTATAAATAGAGGCACATGCATATTTTTACGTGAAAGTTGATTTTAAAAAACGAAAATCTTAACTACACTTATTGATACCATTGCAATGCAAATGAGAAAATAAAAGACTATGTAGTCCAATTTCATTTCACTCAGTGAGAAAATGTGTGTGCTTCTGTTACCATCCTAGAAAACACAGCTTGCTTTCCACACCTTGCTGGCTTGGAGTGGTGGGCTGAGCACCCAGAGTTTTTTTGTTTTTTTTTTTGCTAAGCTGAGATCTTGAATTTCAGGTGCTGATGGTGACTATCAGCAATTTTCTGTAGTCACAGGTCCAATGCCAATTAATGATTCAAAAAGCATCATATTTTTGAGCAGGGCCTAGTTCCTTCTCCCTGTCAACCCAAGACCAAAATGATTTCCGTGTCATTTCAGAATTGAGGACGAAGTAGTCCCTGACCCTGCAATCTGCCCCTTGAGTGGCCTCCATTTATTTTTAAGTGGGCATTTCCTTTAACCTTTCTCAAAAGAAATAAAGGTCCTCACCTGGGTTTCATATAGGCGTCCTCTTTGTTCTGTAGTGGCCAAGAGCTATTCCTAAGGGAAGGAGTGGGGTAGGGGTGGAGAACTAGGTAGATTATGATGCTTGGAAGAATGGGCCAGCAAGATCTTGGGGCTGCTAGTGAATTTTATGGGGTTTTCCCTCTTGCCTCTCCCCTATCGTTAAAAAAGAAAGCTAATTTTTAAAAAGTATATATACACACACATTGTTTAGGTTTTTATATTGTCCTGCATTGGCAAAGAATACCACTTTCATTATGCTTTATGATCATTTATTCCTCCCTGAAACGCATTCTCTAAACTCTTTAAGTTTGACAGACTTTTAAGTTTGCCTTTCCTTTTCCTGCCCTGCGTGTTGAACACCAGGAAGTCAAAAACTCCAAGACAAGTTTCTTGCGTGTCAGTCTTTTTTTAATGTCTGATTCTTGGATGCTGTATGTTTAGGTAGCTGGCTACTCCTAACTTTAAAGTCCTTGAGGGAAGATGACCAAAAGACCATTTAAATGAGATGGTTTCTCTCATCAGATCTCTATAGACTATGGGATGTTTTGTTTTCAAAGATACCGGGGAGGGGGGTGGGAGTGCAATACATGATTATCATGATTTTTTTCACTAACATTACATGGATGACTTTCTTATATTTTTCTGAAAGAAGAAAAATTTGCCTGGCTCTGCTAGATTCAGTACTGAATAGCTGAAGAAACTGAGTATCTGTCTTCTCAAAATCATAGAATGAAAATTAGGATGGTACCCAATTTACGATTTATCCAGATTTTTTATTTTGATTACTTACTCTATCTGGGAGGCCAGGGGGCTGAAGGGGACAGTCTTCATTTTTTTAGCTTTTACCTGAGAATCAAACTTGCCTTCATCCTCCATCCCTAGACTGGTGCTCTGGGGATACTGTCAACCATCAATGTTAGGGGCATCTTCCTAATGGTAAACGCAACCTAAACGGGGAGCAGCAGGTGAGAGTGTGAAATTCTTTCCAGATGTTTATTTCTTTATGTAAATATGCCAATGTATATCCTGTGTCAAGACATAGAGAATGGTGCTTTTTACTACAGTTAGCACATGCATTTTTAGAACTACATGTTTTAGAGAATCTTTGCTGTGTATATGTATGTAAACTTCTATATTGTTCAACCGTTAACAAATAATAAATTATTTCATTATGAAAGAAATGTTGGTCTTCCTGATGTTTTACGCCCTGTTTAATCTCTTATGGTGTTTACCTACAGAACGGAGTTCACAGATTTTTAATTTCATGGGAAATTCATTGGCCAAAAGTTTTCAATCTTTGGAGTCTCTGATACAAATTTCGATTGTGCGACTTTGGCTAAGCCCATTCGTTGATCAGAATTAGAAACTGCTGGCTGCCCAAGTTACCCATTTCTCCTGCTCACACACTTCTTGGCCCACTCTCTCTTCCATGAGGCCTGTGATACACAAGCAATGTGCCAGGGATCTGGAACCAGCAAGACTTCACCACCTTCCAGCAGCCCAAGGCCAGGTGGGAAAGACAGAGCTACTCTCAGGCTTGGATGCTGTAGACTGAGTTAAAGAATAAAGTTGTACAAGGAATGTTCAAGGGAATCACAGAGGTGGAGGCATGCGAGCAGAGCCCTGGTAAGAGCGGGCCTTAGCTAGAGACCAAGAAATCTCAGCGGGAAAAGGAACAGCCAGTGCGACAGGGCAGTCCACAAAGGGCAGTGCTCCACCTGCCTGGGTGTGGCTGGAGGACAGAGGTCATGGGGTGAGGTGGAGGGGATCTGGGAAGACACCAAGCTGTGAAAGACCATGTGTACCACCCAATCACAAAAGGGAGAAAAAGACACCCAGTTTAAAATGTTAGTTCTTTTGCATATGAACTCCTTTAGTTAATTTGCCCTCATTTAACAAAGGGGGACTGAACACCTCTTTACCAGACTGTCACAGAGAGGAAGACACATCAGTGAACAAAACCCCAAATCCCTGCCCTCTCCGAGCTGCCCTAGGACTGTGACCTCCTGGCACACTGTTCTGACATATCCTATTCAGGGCTGCCGCCCCAGGAAAGCACCGTATAGACTTAAGAGTAGCGTGATGTGTTAAGCAATTCACTATGAAGCAAACTGCAGCCACTGCAGCATGAGTTCGATCCCTGCTGCCGGCCAGGGAGGGGACCCACATGGCCCAGCAGACCTCTCTTGCCTCGCCTGCTGCTCCCCTCAGCAGTGTGTTTCAGTCGGTCTGCCTGTTCTGCTCCCCACTCTGTCTCTGGTGGATCCTCTCACCTCCCTGGACTCTGGCCTGTACCCCAGCTCTTGTGTGCATAAATAAGTATTTTTAAAGGAAGGGAAAAAAAGAGTAAGGGAAAAGGTATCTTTCTCCTTCGTGACCAGACTCTTATTCTAAAACCACCTAAAATTTTTGAAAGGTGTGCAGAGCTCCCTAGAAGTCAGCACGTGCTGGCAGGAGGGCGAGAGAGCAGCTCTCTGGAACCTCTACTTGGGAAAGGTGTTTGGCTTTCCTGCTCTCTCTCTGGCTCAGAGCGCGCCTGCTGGACTCCTCCTGCACAAGTGATTCCAGGGTCCGTCTCTAGACAGGTTCCAAATTGAACCCCCAAAGAACAAACTGTTACCACCACCAGAGAAAACTCAGTTCTTCACAACACCAGGATCCCTGTTTACTGTGACTGAGAAGAAGCTTTGAATTGCACAGACTTAAGACAACACTCACAGAAAGATAGCTTCCCACAGCCCCAAAGATGACAAGTCTCATTTCCAAGTTTTCCTGACTTTGTTCTCAGCCTTATGGAGAGTCCTTTGTGGGCTCATGTCATAATGAAGGTCATCTCACATGTACTGAGATACAGGGCCAGAGAAGTTCACCGAGGGCCTCCCTAATGGCACAGGGGTTAAAGTCTCAGCACTATCAAGCTATCACCAACCACTGTTGGTGAGAGCTCGATCCCCAGCCAGGGAGGTGGCCCCCATGTCCTGCTCAGGACTCCCGCCCCAGGAAAGCACTGTACAGACTTAAGAGTAAGGGAAGAGGGCCTCCCTGGTGGCGCAGTGGGTTAAGCAACACACTATGAAGCAAACCGTAGCCACTACAGCACAAGTTCGATCCCTGCTGCCGGCCAGGGAGGGGACCCACATGGCGCGGCAGACCTCTCCTGCTGTGCCCGCTGCTCCCCTCAGCAGTGTACTTCCATTGATCTGCCTGTTCTGCTCCCTGCTCTCTTTGATGAATCCTCTCAGCCCCACACCTCTGGCCTGTACCCCAGCTCTTGTATGCATAAATAAATAAATCTTTAAAAAAAAAAAAAAGAGTAAGGGAAGAGGCATCTTTCTCCTTCAGCAGACTTCTGCCTCACCTGTTGGCCCTTCAGCAGTGTACTTCAATGGGTCCGCCTGTTCTGCTCCCCACTCTGTCTCTGGTGGATCCTCTCAACCCCCTCACCTCTGGCCTACACGTCCCAGTTCTTGTATGCATAATACATCTTTTGGGGGGGGGGGGAAAGTTCACTCAGGGCCTGGGGATGTTCTTGGCCTAACTTGGGGACAGAGGTGATGGATGACAGTCAAAGCAGAGGAATTCTGTGTCTGTCCTGAATATGTCTACCTTCAAGGAAACACATGGCTCTGGGAAGAAGGCACCTGTGAGGCCAGAGGGCCAGAGGAAAGGGAGAAGCACACCAGCCTAACCAACCCACTGGCCAGCCAGAGAGCCCCGTTGTTAAGCTCCTAAAGACAGACCCCAGCCTGTTGTTGGAGAAACCCAACGACCACATGCTGGAAAGTTCATTTAGTTAAAAGCAATGTCTGGCAAACTCATGCTGCCTCCCTGATAGCCCCATTGGTGAGAAGGTGCTATTATCAGGAAACACTGGAGCTAATTCTGATCAACAAAGGGCAAGCAGGCCGCCCAAGTGAAATGAGAGGTCCGGAGTGGGGAGGACATGGCCCTGAGGTCCCCTAGAAGGGGGTCCTGGGTGATGACTGAGCGTGCCGATCCTGGTCAAACAGACCCAAGGCCCAATGCCAGCTTGACTCTTGACACACTGGGTGACCTGAGCACGTGTCCTGCGCTGTGTACTCCCAGTCTATAAAGCCAGGAGGACTTAGAACTTTCTTCCCAGGGCTGCTGGGAGACAGAGAGATAAGATATGGAAAGAACCTGGCCTGGTGCCTGATGTTCAGGAAGCATCTAGAATATCCAAGCAATTATGACTATTTCATTAGCAAGGAGAGAAGCTAGGACACCATGGGCAATATAACTGGGATTTTCAGGGGATAAAATACTGACATTCAGAAAATAAATCAGCCTAGAGGGGAAAATTACATGAGAGGGTGGGGATGTGTTCAAATATGTCATTCTGACTGTGCTATTTAAACAACAAATAGTGGGCAGGAAGTGGTTAAATTGAAAGGGGGAGTAGAGCAGAGTGTGACTCAGGAAAAAATGTGACCAACAGTGGGGGAGGGGACCTTTCTCAGGGACACCTAAGCACTATTTAAAGATTTCTTTATTTATGCATACAAGCACTGGGGTACAGGCCAGAGGTGCAGGGCATGAGAGGATTCACCAGAGACAGAGTGGGGAGCAGGACAGGTAGATTAAGCCGAAATACACTGCTGACCTAAGCTTTTTTTTTTTTTTTTAAAGATTTATTTATTCATGCATACAAGGACTGGGGTACAGGCCAAAGGTGTTGGTGGGGGGAGGTTGAAAGGATTCACCAGAGACAGAGTGGGGAGCAGAACAGGCAGATTGACTGAAACACACTGCTGAGGGGAGCAGCGGGGGAGACTTGAGAGGTCTGCTGCACCATGCAGGCCGCCTCTCTGGGCTGGGATCTAACTCATGCTGCAGTGGCTGCGGATGATCACAGCGCAGTGCTTAACCCCTTGCGCCCCCTAAGCACTATTTGGAAAGTCAAAACAAACCCTAAAACTCCTCCAGGCCTGCACTCCTCTCAGAGAAACCAGGCAGTGCAGGGGGTGGTTGAAATTAAGAGACCATCACTAACTTGCCTACACTTTACCAGAATACAAGATGCCTTATGTCCAGCATTTGCGTGCATCTTTCCAACAAGTTCAAAACAACAGTAGTTAAAGCTTTAGCCTGAAGTCACACTTCAAGTGTAAACTCTGAGCACTGAGGCAGTTGTGACAATTCCCTATAACTCTGCAGTCAAAATCTTGAGTCAAAGCAGCTGCTGGCCAAGCAGACTAGCAGGACATGACAGAGCATGGGCCCAGAGGAGAGCATTCAGAGGAGACCAGTGCAAACAGGACCGGGGTGAGGCTCTCCTCTCTCTTCATCACACGTACGTCTTTTAATATTGGCCAGTCTTTCACAACTCAGCAAAGGAATTCCATTGCTTTCCTTGAAGCATGGGTATGTGCTGACCTGTGAGAAACAGTGATTCGTGGAATGGATCATCTTTATCTTCTAGCTTTGGCCGCCAAGAAGCTCAGAGTCAAATTCACACCTACTTGTAATAACTATTTGAGACCCTGTGTGTATTTGTGTCCTCATATCCCCCCAGTCTTTTCTATATACGCAATTTTGGAAGTCATGTCGGCTCTAATTTTGTTGAGAACAGGGACATGGCCGTATAGGAGTTCTGCCTGCAAATAATAAATGTTCCAGCCTTTTCTTTTACAAGAAATGGAAATAGGTTGATGAAGCAAGGGAGAGGTGATTAGAGTGGGGACTGTGGAGAGGGGAGGGAAGTGAGTGTGAGTGTGTGTGTTTTAAACAAATTTGCCAAAGGACAGAAGGGAGCTGCCTCAAGGCCGAGTGCAAAGGTAATTCTGACTGTTAGAGGAATCAGATTCCTCTGGAATTCCATAGAGGGCAGGGGCAGAATTGACCTGGGTCTGAGTAACCTGTCAGAATCAGAGGGATCACCACCCTCTATCCCCAACTGAAGAAAGTCCATCAGGTTGCAAGTAAGTGGAATAACGTTTTTAAAAGAAGAGCCTGGAATCCTCTTTGTTTTGTAATTTTAGAAGGTAGTTCACTTGCAAATTTCAATATTTTACTAACAAATTACTTATGGCCCAACCAAGGTCAAATTAGTGGGCGTAGCCTGAACTGCAAAGTGCGCTGTGGCACGAATGGGACGCTGGCCTCAGCCCTGTCCCACTCCACACAGAGAGAATCATTTGGAGGCAGGCATGACTGGCACATTCTCACATCTGGGGAGGACCCCAGGTGGGCACCCCGACCTTCTGACAGTCTGTCCAAATGTTCTTGACAGGAAGAGAGAGGCACTGTGCACCAGGGCATCTTGGGACTTGAGGGCAGGCCCCCAAACTTGACTGTGACCCCAGCAGCCACAAGAGGAGTGCCATTTCCTGCTCACAAGTCAAAGAACAAAAGGGGCTTCAAGTTCCCCCCAGTAGTGAAGGGAGCACCACAGACTCAGCACTCTAAAGGCCATTCCAGAATGGGGTCAGGGCTAAAGGTGGCGCTGGGCCCCAGCAAAGCCCAAAGCAGGCCTCCTAGGCTCTGCCCCTCCCGCTCCTGGCTATCCCCATGCCCTCTCACACCGACCTTCTGAAACAGACACTGGATCTCAGTTTCCTCCTGTGAAACTCCATCAGCTCAGAATCCCTGAATCTCCTTAGTGATCAGCCCCTTCCTGACGTGGCCTGTACACCCTCCCTGACGTTATGTCCTCTTCCCACCCTGGCAGGTGGGCTTTCTGCCAAACACCCAGGGCCTTTGCACTTGCTACTTCCTCTGTCCAGAATGCCTTCTGACCTTGGTGCTCGCCTGGCTTGTCCCTTCATCCCGGCCTCTACACAACATCACCTTACCCACCGGTCCCTCTGTATAAAATGCATGTCCTCTTTCAGTTTCTACCCACTAAACCCTCACCTTGACTTACTGCTTATCACTGTAAGACATGTTATACTGTGGTCTGAGTTAAAACGGGGCTCTGCTAGGGCTGAAGCGGAACTCCCCACCGCAGCTGTCCCAGCACCTAGAGCAGTGGGCGCTCTTGACACGGTAGGCCCTCATCCAGTGGCAGCAGGGGTGGGGAAGAGACAGAGGAAGAAACGGCAGGCTCAGAGCCGAGCCAGGAAACACTGCCGGCGTCACAGGCGCAGGCGCTAAGGGCAGACGGTGAAACACAGGCTTTTATTTACTGCTAACTCAGGACTTACTTTGTCACCTTCGGAACTGAGCTAAGGCAGCACAGGGAGACCCACAGAAGATGCCTGAGCTTTCAAATAACCCAGATGACTTGGTCCATTTGACAGAAAACAATTTGAGGGAAAGTTGAGGGGGAAAAACAATTCAGTCCAAAGGACGATTTGGCCCAAAATACACTCCACATTATGCTTAAAAAATCAGAATTTTGACACGGATGCCAAGAACAGAATGGCAGTGGCCAGAAGGAGTGGGGGCTGGGGCAGCCACATGGGGAACGAGGTCAAGACACACAAACTTCCAGGTGGAAAGTAAACCCCGGGGCTGGCACCGACAACTGCAGCGCGGGACACTGAGCACACGCCTGAGAGTCGCCAACACAGTGTCAGGAGCTGCCCGTGTGGCGACAGACGCTGGCAACTAAGTGTGATCCTTTCTCAATAAGCACAAGGAGTAAGTCATCATGTGACACGCCTGAAATCAACAACATGCCAACTATATATAGAAATAGTCACTGGAATTTTGATGAGCCTGGGAGTAGGGTTCATCCTTTTCTGCCTCGCTAAATTTCAAAACAGTTTGACCCTCTGCTTTGAATTCCCAGGGAGTATTTAGCCAACGACTTTCTGTTCATTTGAGGTAACATATCATGACGTCAGTTCACGCACATGGATAAAGGCACATAAAACATACATGCGCCTCTTAGCGAGTTGTTACAGTGTGTGCCCACAGAAACACCACCCTTCCAGGAGCAGGACACTGCCTGTCCCCCGGGTCCCCCCCACACACCTCAGTGACCCCAACGGACGCAGCTACCTGTTTCTACCAGGATCACACCCTTCTAGCCCTTTTTGCCTACCGAGTACCCACCTCCACACACTGCGGCTTCATGTTGCCTCCTGCTCTATGGCGTTCTATGAGTGGGAAAGTACAAGTTTGCGTCTGGCTTCGTTCATGGGGTACGTGGCCGGGGTAGCGTGCCCTCGCGCCTCCAGCCACTCCTTTCATTGCTGTGCTGTGAGGATGGCAACAGCGAAACGTCAGCAGCGATCTGAGTGCATCAAAGTAGGGCCTTGGTTATATGAAGCATGGAAGTTTACAAATTACTCTATAATCCTATTTTCACTAGACAAGAAAAAAACCAAGAATGAGAGGATGAAAGATAAAGGAAGATGTATGTCTATAGAGAAAGGTCTGGAAAAATGTGCTGTATTTGACCTAGGGAGGGTGGGTGGGTACAGGGCTCTTCATGAAGTTTTGTTATATTTTTTTCCCCACCCACATCCCCCTTTGTTATATATTTTTATATTGACCTAAGTTTCTGTTTTCCTATGATAGAACACTCACTGCCTTGTAATATAAAAACAAATTAACAAAAACATTGGAAGGAATTTAAACAGTTAAAAAAAATAACCAAACAGTAATAAATAAAGGATCTGGAAGTTGGGAGACAAATTTTAGGGTTCTTTTCCCTGCTAGTTTTATTTTCAGCCAATTATGTCTCCTCTGCTGGTCAGTTATGTGAATGTTTTTTCATAAACTAATCAAAACAATGTTTCCAACCACAGTTAATGTTTTTGAACTCTGAAAATACCTTATACACTGTTTAATTAACCAACACCTACTCGTTGGATACTGACTTTTCAAAGTCATTTCCTCCTGCCTAGTCTTGCTGGCCTTGCTCTACCTGAAATAGATTTGGTAATAATGAAGCCAGGCAGTTATCTATCTTTGTCCAAACCACTCAAATGATCTGAATTGAACATTCTAGTGTCAAGCAGGTTTAAACTCCAACTTCAGATCGGCCATTTACCACTTAAGCAAAATTAGGCAAATTAACCTTCCCCAGTTTCAATTTCCCCGTCTGTGAAACGGGAACAAACCCTACAGGAGACTCAGAAATTCCCAAATCAGCAACATGTGCTGAGTTCAGTCCATTCTCTCTGCCGTGGCATTACCCTCAGGAGAACAACTGCTCCTTCCTTCCCTCACACTTGTCACTGATGCCCCAGGTGCCATGGGTTCCTCCTCACTTAACTCCGGGATTGGCCTCCTTCACACTGAGCTTCCTCAGTCTGTGCCAAAAGCCCCACCACCTTCCCCACAGAATCCCACACCTCCCCCCCAGATAACCTCACTCCAGCCTGATACCTTGAGCTGAGAAAACACTGTAGGTGCTTCTATGCCTGGTGCTTCCACCTTAAGCAAGTTTTATGTTACCTGGCCAAAAGTCAGAGCTATCTCAGACATAAGACACTTTTCTCCCCCATCTTTCATACCTGCCTAAACCTTTGGATGAGAATATGTGCACGCATCCTAGGCGGGATGGCCTTAGGACGAGCAAGAGGAGAGCAGGACAGATCTGGCTTGGCAGGGGCTGAACAGTAGCCAGTCATGTAGCCAGCCTCCACACACCAGGCAGTGGCCCTGCCTTACGAAGGGATAGGACATCACAGGGAATGACTCCTTGGTGTCCCTAGAAAGACAACACCCACGGCTTGGGTTCCTTGTGCCCCCATGTGTGGCCTAGAAGGCAGCGCCAGATGCATGGCCCTCTGTGGCCCCTTCACAGATGTGAACAGGGTGGGGATACAACACCCACCAAACCCCACTCAGGACTAGGGTTTGCTTGCCTGCTGCCTTCCCTCAGACTATAGCTCACTTTACACGTTTCCCAGTCCAGAAGACCCTCTTAGAAGCTCGGAGAGGTGGGCCAGGGCAAAGTAGGCCCAGGCAGGTCCCACAGGCAACACACATCTTGGAGAATTCTCCACTATCCAGGCTTGGGGGAGGCTGGCCCATGCTCTCTGAGCAGTCAGAACTTGACCAATTTATGAGCCCACAATGAGAAACACACGGCGGGGCAGAACAGATGGTAAGAGCGGCAGCCAGCATATGCCCTCCATGAGCCCAGGCAGGGAAGCTGCACTCGTTACTGGGCTTGTTTGGCAGTGCTGGGACAGTGAATGGTGGTAATGGAATGTGCGGTGGCATTGGCCCTGCCAGCTGCCTCAGTGTCTCCTCAGTGGCTGAGGCCCAGGTGGGCAGGCCAGCTCACCTCACTGGGACACAGAGCAAACCACGCCCTCGGCATCACAAGAGAGCTCGTGGGTTTCAGCCCCGACTCCAGCCGCCCTCTTGATGGACACACCGAGTCCTCAGCTAAAACAATACCTGCAGCCTGATGCCTCAGCCCCGCACACCTGACATGACTGCAGCCTGATTTCACAATTTACCTTTCGTATTTGCGGCCAAGGAGCACCCACGCTTGCCTGAACAGGCGATTCATGACTGGTGGTTCCAGGTTTGTTTTTCATAGGTTCACGGGTTAGCAACTCTGAAACTTCGGAGTATTCGGTGACTGAACAAGTAACCAGCCTAGAGCCAGAGGCACGTTTCACACCGCTGGAGGAAGGGGTTGCCAGTGTGACAGCGGGACCAGTATATACTCACTAGTATGTATATGAGAAAGGGGACAATAACGGAGATGCCATGTTTTTCCTTTGCTCTGACCACTGAGAGGACCTAGGAGTAGTGACACCCTCATAGCAACGAGCGTATCTAACACCCAGGTCATGGATTCTGAATACCAGACTCCACCAAAAGGAGCCAGGACTCCTTAGAGAAATTATTGATTCTAAAGATGGTGCAGGGAGGTAAAAGATGAACCTGGAACATCTTCTGACAGAAAATAAGAATTAGCTTAGGTCACAATGGGGACGTGTCCCAAGAAGACAGTATCTAATTTAAAGAGGCCCCCAAGAACAATCTGAGGAAGGAGCCTCCCTGGTTCTGCAAGGGGTTAAGCACTGCACTGTGAAGCATCTGCAGCCACTGCAACACAAGTTCGATCCCCAGCCAGAGAGGTGACCCACATGGTGCAGCAGACCTCTCCTGTCTCAACCACTGCTCCCCTTAGCAGTGTGTTTCAATCTGCCGGTTCTGCTCCCCTACTTTGTCTCTGGTGAATCCTCTCATACCCCCACACCTCTGGCCTATATCCCAGCTCTTGTATGGCATAAGTAAATAAATTTTTTAAAAAAAAACAATTTGAACATAAAAATAATGATGATAACTAGCATACCCATTGAATAAAACAAGAGTCTGTGAGTCTACGGCAATATAAAAAAATAATAAGGGAAAACTCTTTAGGGTTGAATGCCAGCTAGTAAATGCAAAAGAGCAGAATTAGAAATCACAATGGCATGCAAGTATTATCCGTGGATCTGGTGGGCAAGAAACAGATTATATAGTCCATTGGAATCAACATTCAAACAGTCACAGAGAAAATATAGTGGAGAAACCTGGCAGATACCACTCTCTACAAGTGATGGCCGTTAACATCAGTAATGGGGCAAAAGGGCACCCCCCCTTCCTGACATGATGCAGAGAGGGACACAGATCACTTCTGGGTATTCCTGCCAAAAACACATAACCCAAATCTAATCAGGAGAAAATGTCAGTCACCCAAACTGAGAGACATCCTACAGAATAATTGGCCAGGTCTCTTTAGAAATGTGGAAGTTAGGTCCTCCCTGGTGGTGCAGTGGATTAAGCAACACACTATGAAGCAAACCTCAACGTCTACAGCACAAGTTTGATCCCTGCCGCTGGCTGGGGAGGTGACCCACATGGCGCAGCAGACCTCCCCTGCCTCTCCCACCGCTCCCCTTGGCAGTGTATTTCAGTTGATCTGCCTGTTCTGTTCCCCACTCAGTCTCTGGTGGATCCTCTCTCCCCCCTATATCTCTGGCCTGTACCCCAGTTCTTGTACACATAAATATGTCTTTAAAAAGAAGAAATGTGATACCTGCACCCCTATGTTTATAGCAGCACTCTTTACAATAGGTAAGACCTGGAAACAACCTAAATGCCCAAAAACACGAGTGGATCGGGAAGCTGTGGTACATATACACGATGGAATACTACTCAGCAATCAGAAATGAAAAACTAGACTCATTCATGGAAACATGGATGGATCTG
>JAGFMF010011626.1:847110-901366 GCA_019455555.1 Galemys pyrenaicus
GATGGTGCACTGGTGAGATGGTGATGGGGAATACATGGGGATTACAATTGATGGCAAGTATATGTAAATTTTAAAATATTTTATATTAATAAAAATAAATAAAAAATAAAAAGAAGAAATGTGGAAGTCACGAAAGCCAGGCTGAGAACTGGTTCTGATTAAAGGAGAAGAAAAAAAGAGACGTGACAACTGGAGGCAACACGTGGGCCTGGACCAGAAAACATTGGTTTTCTCTTGCATAAAGATCACATGGGAGCGTAGGAAAACTTTAGTATTATATCAGTGCTAACTTTTATGTTTGTTTTTCATGTTATTGGTATTTTTAAGTCAGATTTTATTGACTTACCATTCATTTACAAAAATAATGTTAGTTTCCTGGTTTTGATCATTGTATTTTAACTGTATCAGGGATTTCCTTGTTTTTTAGGAAGTGAACTTTGAAGTATTTAGATATATCATACTTGCATTTTCAAACAGTTCATTTACCTACAGAAACAGAAAATGAGAATGTTTAACTTAATGAAGTATTAATATTTGGAGGAACTGGAAATTCTGTGTACTATATTTGCAGGTTTTCTGTAAGTCCGCAAGTATTTCAAAACAAAGTTTTCAAAAATATACATTGGCTGGATAAGAGCACAAAGAATTATCAATCACAGTGTAGGGCCTCAGTAGGATTCAGTGTGTGGTGGTCAATATTACAGACCATGTCTTTGAGGCTGTGATCGACCCCTTAACTATAGGGATCAGAATGTTCTAGGCCAGGCTTTTCAGACATTCATAGCATCAGAATCACCTGGAGATCTTGTTTCATGCTGGTTCTGGGGCAGAACTGGTTGGGGATGAGATTCTGAATTTCTAACAAGCTTCCAGGTGATGCTGATGCCGCCTTTCTGCTGGGCTAGGAATTCCTCTCTGGTTCACAAGCAGGCAGGTACAGCTGGGCTTAAACCCGAGGCTCTGGTGCCTGCAATCAACAAGACCACCAGAAGCTTCTCCACAGGTGAGGCCAACATGCACCAGGATTCAGCCTTTACACTGTCTCCTCCTTCCAACACCTCAGATTCAGACGCTAAGTCTGGATACTACCATGCCTTCCAAACTGGATTCCTTGTAGCTGCTTCATTCCACCCTCACCCCAAGAGCCAAAGGAACCATCCAACACCTCCACACTTCAGACACTCTTCACCCAGGCGAGTGCTCACCACTCTCCTGGGCTCCCCACTTTGAAACTCTGCTCCCAGGAGAGCAGCCTGCGTTCCACCCTCACACATTGCGTTTGCAATCATCTCACACCCACACAGCACCTATCTCAAGTCTCACTCTAGGTCTCCTGGTAAGAACCACCTCTGATATCCTCCCCCCCGGGGGCCAGTGCTGCAAACGCCAACCCCACTACCCTTCTAGGAGAGCACTGGCGGCTCAGATCACCTCCCCTTACACGCGACAGGGGAGGACAAGTTTCTGCAGCTGGGACACAGGCCACCCCCTTCTTGTTCACTCAGGACAGGGTTCCGTTATCTGCCAAGGACAAAGGAAGTGGGCGTTGCATTGAGGTTCTGGCTTGGTTCTGAATTCTCCATCCCCTGCCCACCAACCACCTACTACTCATCTTCCCACCTTCAGCCTACTTTGTGGCCAGAACTGAAGAACCTAGAGGAAAATAGGTCATAGGGAGGTGCCACCAGCTTGCGCCCACAAGGGGAGGGTTGGGCCTGGGAGAGAAGTCACTTTGTTCAGGTTTGTAAGACAACTTTGAGAAGGGGCGTGGGACTGAGGAGACCACCATCTCCTCCAGTTCTCCTACCTGTATGTCAGCACTCCTACCTCCGGGCCAGGGCTCTTGCTGGGCGCAACCTTCTCCAAGCCTCACTTTCCTCCAGACTCAGCCTCACCTAGGCCTCCGTGCCCTGGGGCTGCTGAGCTGAATCCTGTTAAGAAGCTTGGCCGACTGGGCGGAGCTTTCCTAATTCTCGGAGTAGGGCTGACCAGGTGCCTGAACTCCAGGGAGAATGACAGCTGCAGTGAGGGGAGGAGCCACCTCTCTGGCTCAAATGGGCTTCAAGAGACCCAGAGTCAAGTCCCCTGCTTCTTGGAAAGAAAGTTCATCCCCATTTCTGACCCCCCTCTCGGGCTATTTGCCTCCTCTAGGGACGGTCAGCTGGAAACTCCCAGGAGAGACTCTTCCTCCCCGAGGAGGGATTAAGTCCCTTCGCCTCTCTGTGATTCTTGCCCTCAATGTCCTGAGAGATCCATTTCATTTGAGGAGCTGCAGATTCTGAGTCCTCCTTCCAGAAAAGGAGGCTGGAACTCCGAAGCGAATAGGAGGTGGGCCCGTAAAAGACATGAGCACCGCACCGTATTCCTGGATCTGGGAATGTTCTCTTCACTGTCCAACCTCTCTCATTTCAGGTTCCAGTTCAAGTACCCCCAGAAGAGGCTCCCCTTGCCAGACTCCCTGCCGCACCTCTCTCTGTGCTCCAGAAGTCCCTTAGGCTGTCCTATGCACATCAACGCTTGTCCCCAGGCCTTGCTTTCTGCCTCCTCATCTTGGCTCCCATCTTGTAAGAGACTATTTCCCAAGGAGACACTCCCATTTGTTTACAGTAGCGTAACTTACCAAACCCCAATCAAGACAGCTCACAAATAAATAATTATAGGACTCACCTTTGGGTATAACAGGCCATATATACACTGAACTACTGTAGTTTGAAGTGAAAAGAGGGCTGATTAGGTTAGAAACAATGATAAGAATTATGGAAGTAATAAGTCAAAGTATTTGAAATTGAAGCTGCATTAGAAAATCCAAGATAAATAGTCTATCAAATATATGTATATTTTTGTTCTTTTACATAGTCAGACTAGTCACTCAGTAAATACTTGAATCTTCCTGACATTTACTCTGTTTCTCCTATCTTTTCACATTCATCCCATTCATCTTCAATCAACACATTACGTGTTTTTTCCATGAGTCAATCTTTATTGGCTTTTGAAGTAATGAGTTATTGGCACAAGACTCAATGGGTTTCAAAGCAAGTGACAGAGGAAACATACATTGTACAGGTGAGAAGACCGAACAAGGAGGAATCCCAGGGCCGCTGAGACCCTCACCCCCACGAGCTACAGGTCTTACTCATGACACCCTGCAGTCAGCCCCTGCCCCACTGAGGCATGATGCAGAGACCTGAAGGTAATTGAGCCGCATCTCAGGGAATATAAAGGAACTCCCAGTTCTCTCAAAGACAGTCATTTCTTCTTTTCTTGGAAACTTCTTCCAGCCTCCGAGACTTTGCTACCATCAACAATCTGATCAGCAAGGACCCCTTATTCCTCTGAGAACGCCAGCCTGCTCTCCCTCACCTGCTCCTTTCCCAGTGGAAGCCTCCCTGACGGGGGAGGGGGTAGCAACTAAGGCCCCTGCAGAGGGAGGACAGTGGAAGGGTGACTGGGGTTTTAGAGAGCTGGCCTTGCCCAGTGACTGTGAGGGTAAGTGCCCTTCCCCTCCACTGTACTGGGTCTTCTCACCAATGTCGGGGGCAAGGAGGGGGGAGTGGAGGAAAAGAGGGCTTCCTAATAGGAGAGCTGCTGGCCCCTCTCCTCCGCGGGCTCCTCCTCTATGAGCTCCAGGTCAAACTCATCTTCCAGGGACCCTCCAACAGGCAGAAGGCGGAACTTCTTTCCTTTCAGGGTACACGTGCGATGCTCAAAGTCTAGGACAGCGTTGTGGTCCTGGAGCACGTCAGTACCAATGATGGCCTCCTCGGCGCTTGCGTTGGCCACCAGGAACTCTGCCTTCAACTTGAGCTTGCCCAGGGACACCACTGTATCCCACACACCCAGGATCTTCATTTCTGCCCCATTAGCCACTTTTACCACATTCTCGAAGGGCCGCAGGGTGTCCAAGTCACCGTCGGTGACCTCCTCCCACAGGCTGGGGTGGACCACAGAGACCTGGGCCCCGGAATCCACCAGGAACCTCACAGGCACATGGCCAATCTTCCCCTTGAGGTAGTAGCCCTTACCCATGCTGAAGGCAAAGACGATCTCCTTGGGCAGCTGGCTGTGGGCAGCCATGGAATCCCCGAAGCCCCGCAGGAGCATCTCTTTCACAGTCTCATAGTCTCCCTGCTCCTTGGCACTGAGTCCATGGTAGGCCTCCAGGGCCTTTCCCTTGAGAGATTCTTTCAGGACCCTCATCTTGGTGTCATGGTCCCAGCGGTTGAGGTCGTTGATGACCTCCAGGCGGTGCAGCCAGAGGTGTGGGGCTACACTGGCTCCGTCAAATGCCTCTGGAACAAAGTCATGCTTCCGACGGCCCTCCTGGCTTCTGGCTCCACTCGCAGCCATCCTTCTGCTCTCTTCTGGAACCGCAGCAGCAACCCACACCAAGTAGAGAAAGCCACAGAGCAGTATGGGCGCAATCACGCTGGATCACAAGGCCTCTCTGAGCAGAGTGTGGCTTAGGTGCCTGGTCCAGGCAGGCAGAAGAGACCAAGCAAGGTTGTCTGGCTGACTGCAGGGCACAGAGTCAGGCAGTTGCTGTGGCCTGCTCACTCTTCAGAGCCTTTTTGAATGTCTAGCCTGGGCCCCCAGGGCTCCCCATTCTCCTTTGTTCTCGAAGCTCCGCCCCCCTTAGTCCCGCCCTCCTGCTAGCATCCAGCCTGACTAGCAGGATCAGTGCCTCACCCTTCTGCATCCATCCACAGGACTGGCACAGGTCAGCCCACGTCGTGAGAAAGGCCGGCCTTAGTCGGAGGGGGCCAATGCAGGCACCCTCCCCAGCCCGTGTCCCAGAATAACAGATGAGGACAAGGAGGACGTTCTGATATCCAGGTGTTGGTCACCACTTGGAGAAAGGGGTGGCAGGGACTAGAGGCTCCAAGCCCTCAACCCCGGTGACCACGTGGAGCGGTTAAGAGAAAAGGGCTTACATTCACTGAGCCCTGTGTGTGAAGCACAAAGCTGGTGTTTCTGAAGTCAGCATAAAATCCCGGGAGAGTCCCTGGACAGGGAGAATGAGGAGGGTCCCAGAATCAAGAATGTACAGAAAGTAGGTTTTTAAATGAGGGAAAACACACACACACATTTTCCATTAACTCAACAGCTACAGTAATTTCAGGGTTAGGCCAGCGCACACCCAGTAAGGCCCTAAAGTGGGCTGGTGGATCTTGAACTTCGGGAATGGACGCCACCAGAATCCGAGATCTGGCTCAGGCTCTAGCTCTGGGCAGGCCCATCCTCAACGCCACGCATGTTATCTCCTTTCCTCCTGGTCCTTCTAACCTTCCAGGAAGCTTCCAAAAGCCCCTTCGTCAGAAACCACAGCCTCCCTTTCCCAGTGCTTCACCTGGTTACGTACAGAAAGAGCTGCAAGTTCTGTAGGTCCTCAGGTGAAGCCTGACCTGAACCTGTGTAGGGAGATAGGGGCTACTGAGGGAACCCATTTCATGATCCTATTAAGTTGCTCCCTCCAAGGAGCCTGTACCCTGTCCCTTGCACGCCTGTGTGCCCACTCCTAGTTGGACACGCATTGCGTGTGCTATGCCACTTTGTTCACAAGTCTGTCCTTCAATGAACCACAGTGGGAGATGTATGACCATCTCCAACCTTCATAGAAATGTTCTCTGGGACTCAGCAGGTGCTCTCTGTTGGGTTTAGGCCTGACAGAATGTTGTCACCAAACAAGAGGGATTAGGACGGGAGAGGAGCTAGAATCGGTGGCACACCTGTGGCTCTGGGCTGTTTTTCCTGGCTCAGAGCCTGTCCCTCACTGGCTCCCTGTACCATTCATCACCAAGGGTCAGGCTAGGTCCCAAAGGTGTCCTGGCCCGAGTCCTGCCTCTGAAGACCCCAGGGCCCCCAGCTATACAGACGGACCCTCCGTCCCAGAACTGCCCCAGCCCCTTCCACCTGACACAGTGAGCCAGCAGAGAGGCAGCTGGGTCAACACCTCTCTCACAGCTGCCTGGCTAAGGTGGGGCCAGGTGCCATTCCAGGAGCTCTGAGGAAGGGGAAATAGAGTCACTGAAAAGTGTTCAAGGGGGCAGATCTCTGAGAAGATTGCACAATGAAAAGCACGCACCTAGAAACATGGTCCTGCCACCCACGAGACCAGGAAGCCCCTTCTCCACCTGAGCTTTTTTGGACAGACTCCATCCCCAGGGATGGGTGTTGTTCTGTGGCCTGACCTAGTGGCTTTCTGGCTCCTGCTCTTCGTCACTCTACACACCTGGTCTCTTGAAAGCAGCAATGAGTGAGGAGACTGGCATGTGACTGAGGGACATGAGAGATGGCGTGACTAGTCAACCGGCAAACTCAGATTGCTAGTGCCCCACAGTGGGTCTTCCAACCACCACGATGGACACCAGGCCACATGTCCCCACTTCCCTGGGCTAGAAATAGGTGGCTCGTGGGACTTAATCATGGCACGTCACTTGATCGGGCTTGAGGTTCACGTTGGTGAAGTCATTTCATACCCATCCCCTGAAGGAGCATCGTGACAACCTGGAAGGTAACCTAGGTTACCAGCCCATCTAGCTCCCAAACTCTAAAGCACAAAGGTTACACCTAAATGTCTTGTTTTTCACCCTCAAGCTGACTGGTGCAAGGATAAGGGAATTTTGCAAAGAAATGCAGGGAGTGGGGTGCCGAGGAGAGGGGGTATGCAGCCAGGTCCGAAGGTTTATGCTACTGGGGACCACTGATGAGGTCAGTTATCTCATGGGTAATGAGGCAGAGCTGACAAACATTCAAGAATTTTCTGGTTCAGTTTTTAAACCGACTAGTAGCTTGAAATCAGACTTCATGGGAGTACTTACAGAAGTTGGCAAATTCTAAATCAGGATTTTCTTTTCTTTTTTCTAGAAAGCTAATTTATCATCACACTTCTGTGTAGGGGTGTTGGTCCCTGTCTCTGGGGCAGGCAAAGCCCCGTGGTAGGTGATTAATAAGTTTTTAGCTATATCCTCCCCTGCCCAACCAAGTGGGTCCAAACTGTTCGTAGATCTAGCCGTCCTTGCCACACCCTCCCTCACAGCCTCTACCTATACTTCTGGGTCCTTTCCTCTGAGGCGGGTGGGCCTCCTCAGGGAGAAGTTATCTCTCCCTCTTGACCCCCAGGACAGAAGCGCACAGGGGTCTTGTAGCCTCTAGGAGAGGTGGAAGGGGCTGAGTTTAGGGACTGGTCTCTAGCTTACATCAGGAACATGGTGAAGTAAGGTCTCAAGTTCTTTAATCCTTGGGAGATTCCTATCTCTGGACCACTCAAGGACCATGGTAATGGTGCACTTGTGAGAGAAACTAGCTGGGGCCACTGCCTCCTCCCAGAACCTAGGAAATCTTGGCTAATTATTGACCCGTATCGGTACTGGGGCAGGAACACACTCATTATTACCGATTAGCAACTCTCAGGCTGCTCCCAGTGGGCAGATCAGGACAACAACCAGGAAGGAATAGGGCCTTCCCACCCTCCACACCCCATCACTGGGATCTCAGGGCTGTGCGCTCTGCCAGCCCAGTGCAGACCCAGCTCCCTGGTTCCCTTTGTGTTACTTCCCTTCCCACACCCACCCTTGAGCACTGAAGCCTCTGGGAGCTGTGGGGGCTGCACCTGGAAATCATGGACCTCCTCTTCAGTGTTTCTGCTGCCTGAAGATGTCTGGGGAGCACTGCAGGAGCCCAGAGAAGTGCCTTTCAGTCCTGGGGGCAGTAAGCGGGGCAGGGAGCGGGAGGGTATCTGAGCATTCTCAGGATATCATTGTGAGCAAAGAGTGGAAAGCTTATGGATTTTGGTGTCCTCAGTGAGGCCCAGACTGAAACCCAGGAGGGTTAACGACAGTGGACACAAGCCAGGTGCTGCCACCTCCCTCCAGACTGCTCCGCTAGTGCCCTCATTCCCAAGGTCACGTTGACCCTGGGTGAGGAGAAAGCAAAGGCGATTTCAGGACAGCAAAAGAAAAAAATGAAGTCAGGAGGTGCACTTTCGGCTTCATGGGCTCTGTAGTCAGAGCCCGGGCTTGATCTGACACTCAGTTACTGCTGTCTTGAACGCCTTAGTCATCTTGAAGAGGGCCCGTGCTTCCCTTACGCACAGGCCCAGTAAACCCAACCTGATGGCGACACGCTCAACCCGCACATGTAAAACACACCACAGTCACACTAGAGTTCTCAGTGCAAAATGACTGAGAAATTGGGCAATCTGCATATGGAATTCAGTTCCCACCTTTCATTTCACACATTTATTTGCACACACATTTACATGAAGTATTAAAATCATTTATTGGAGACACCTGCTGTTTATTAGCCTCTGGGCACATTGTTGCCTCAGAGAACTAGGCAGATCCCTATCACCATGGCTTACAAGCCAATGAAAATGGGGTACAGATGTTTAACAGGCCGGTTTTGAAGAACTTAAGGCCAATGTGTATGTGCAGGCTGACCACCTGACGCCACCCCAGTCACAGCTACGCTGCTCTCAAAGTGGGTCACCTGCGTTGTGCGCCAGCGCTCCCCACAGTGCAGGGCCAAGGGCACGCACCCTCTGTTCCCCCGCTCTGGGCACTGGCTACCAGAACGAAGAGCCTGCTTGCCTGTGTGACTCCTGCACAACTCTGGTCCCAGCCTGCCCTGAGGCCCTGCTCCCAGGGCTGGGGTGCGTTTGTAGGGTTGATGGTGCAGTTCTGAGGATCAGGGGCCACGACTGTATCCAGCCTCCAGTGCTGAGTCAGTTGGTTATGACCTCAGGTCTTCAAGCTGCAAAGAGGCCAAAGAAGTGAATTCTGCACAAAAATCTAGCTGCGGATTCAGACTAGGACCCAGGGGAGTCTGCATGAGTCCTGACCAAAGCAAGGCTTTTGGGGAAACCAAAAGCACCAACAGGTTCCTTGAATCCAAACCACAAACCCTCAGACTATCAGCACCACTGTTCCTGAGCAGGAACCAGCCAGCCCCCGGCAGTCAGTCACAGCCAAAGGCACTTGGGCAGCAAGTCTTTCCTTCATAGTTCTCCTTCTTCGTCCCTGCCACAGCCCACATTGCACAGAACGGTGTGCCACTGAGAGACAAAGCGCTGCTGCCCCAATTCTACACTATTCCAGAGTCTCTTCTTCCCATTTGGTGTGCTCTCCAATCTCTATGACCACCCACTTAAGACTGCCACGTGGAAGCCACCTAGTTCAGCCTATCAGCAGATGTTCGGCCCTGGAGGATGTGGAGGTGTTCAGGAAGCAGTGATGCCAGGTCCCAATGCCATTATTGGCCCTCTAGCCGGGGTCAGGGCCAGGGCTAACCAAGAGTTGCTGACTAATTCCCTAGAAGTTCAAATTGCTTCTTATTGCTATCTTTCAATTATTACTCAAGGTGTTCTGAAGGTCTCCCAAGTCCCCTCTTCACAGCCCTGCCCTCCAAATTGGGTTGCCGCCTTCTTCCTAATTCCTTATGCCTCCACCCCAGACCAAGCCCTTTATCCCTTTCTGCGAGGACTCTACCATCCTCCCTTTGGGGCACAGAGGGCAGTAGTTTGACCAGAGGCCCCAGCTGTAAGGGAAAACCCTATGCAGACCATGCAGACCCCGTTCCTCTCCCATCTCCATGACCCCTTCACATAGATGGGAATGGGACCTGTAAGAGAGTCCAAACAGTTGCTGGGACATGAACCCCTGGACTACTGACAAATACTCCTGTAAATTTTGAAATGTTCAGGCAATCAAAATAGACAGACTGGGTAGTCTCCAAACACCAGAAGACTTTTAATGACACTAGGAAACCTGGCTTAGAGCTAGACACATGGAAGACTTCTGTCCAACTTAAAATACCTCAAAGGCAGCTTTGAACTGATCCTGAAATAGTTTTAATTGCTGCTAATGATAACTGGTATTGTGAGCAATGCAAACACATAAAATAGCCTCAGTGCAGGGAACTTCTTCTTTTGAATTCAGTGCCAACTTAGCTTTGCTCCTAACTTTTCCTCTGGCAGTCCAAATGATCTCTCGTCTTTACAATACAGAAGAAGTGGGAGGAGGCAGGTAAGGAAAGGAGGAAGAAGGAAAAAACATCGGCACCCTAACACGCATGGCAATCTCCAGGTGCCTATAGCAGCAAGAGCAAACACTTACTGAGCTCGTACTATGTGCCAGACAGCATGTGTGGCTGTAAATCAGTGTAAGGCACCCTATGAGTCTACAGAAGAGATGGAGATGGCTGAGGTCAAAGAAGTGGGTTGATTCAATTCCACACATACTTCTTGAGGTCAACTGCACCTCATGTTGACAGATGAATCAGCCCTGAGTCCTACCCTCACAGAGTTCTCAGGTGAGTGGGGGGATAGATTCAGACACAGATGCCCCAAATCTAGAGAGATGAGGGCGGGAGGTGGGGAATATGGTGACTCAGGGTACACTGGGGAACTGGTCCTACCAGAAATCAACCAAGATTACACCAGAAAAACAGAAATTGAAGGAATATTAAAGGGAAACCTGCATCAACACTGAAACCAGGGAACGAGGCCATCCCTTAATCCTCGGTGCTCTCTAGCAGATACTACCGCAGGATGTGGGAGGTGAGGACCCTGGGACTGAGGTATGTGGACCCACCGGACAGGAAAGCTTTGGGGATGGAGTTAGTCTCTAGATAAAGGAGTCCAAATAAAAACAGGCAGATAATAAATACAGAAGAAATGGCTGTAGTGACATACATAATGGGAGGACTTATTTTGAGTGGTAGGATCATGATCTTTTCTTCCAGATACATATGCATGCATTCTGGGAATATTTTTTAGAAGAAAAGTATTTAAAAATAAAGCAACTTGTTCTTGTAATTTTCCGTGAGCTTAAAATTATTACCAAATAAAGTTTTTAATGAGGAGTATACTGGCAGTCTCTATAACTACTGCTCGATTTTGCTGCGAACCTAAAACTGTTCTAAATAAGAAAGTCTATTACAATGTTTTAAAGTTTCTAAAAGGGTATGTAAAAGGGGAAGTACACAAAATAAGACTGACAATAAGAGTAATTGGTAAAGCTAAATGATGGGTAAAAAAGGGTGCTTTTGGGGCCTCCCTAGTGGCCTAGGGGTTAAGCTGGCCGAAGTGACCCACCTGGCGCAGCAGACCTCTCCTGTCTCACCCACCGCTCCCCTCAGCAGTGCGTTTCAGTAGATCCGCCTGCTCTGCTCCCCGCTCTGTCTCTGGTGACTCCGCTCACTCCTTGCGCCTCTGGTCTGCACCTCAGTTCCTCTACAAAACACATACTTACATACATACATGTATACATACGTAATTTTTAAAAAGGGTGCATTTGAGGTATCCACTACTTTCGAGTGTGTTTGAAATTTTTCTACACTAAAAAGTAAATGGTAACTAAACAAATGCTCCCCACTTGGCCTGCCCAAGTTCTAGGTCTGCTTCCTGAGAAGTCTGTGTGCGGCCTGGCACCGCCGCTCACCAGGGACAGGCAGCCCCAGCTGGGTCTCAGTGTTCCTGCCTAACTCTCTTCCCTGCAACACTCCACAAACAAGGCTCCCCTCAACACAAAGTCTGGGAAGTAGAGACCTCACCTGTCTCTTACTACTGCTCTTGGTACAGGGGCTGAGGGTGGTGGGGCCTTCTGGCCTGGGCTCCCAATTGCCTCTTGTTAATCTTCCTGTCCTGTACTCTTACTGTTCTCTGGGTTCCCTTCTCATCCAAGTCCACAGGCACTAGCCTTTCACATCTTAAAGACTAATTCCCTAGCATAGTCCTGCATCCCCTTGGTCAACAGCAATTTCATTACTTCCCAGTCAGTTTCTAGAAAATCTATGGCATGTGATGCCCTCCTGGGAACACGTGAGGGCTGAAATCCAGCCCATACTCCCATGTCAAGATAACGTGCCTGGAAGAAGAGGCACACCTATCTAACTCACACAAAGGTGCCATATGGTCGGGTGTGCTCTGTTTCCTCTCTGCCTCACTGTGTCACCTCTACACGCTCTCAAAGCTACTGGCTCCTGTTCTCACCTCCCTCCACTGCACCCTTGCCAAAGGCATCATCTCAGGAGCCCTTCAGGGAATTTCATTTTCTCACCCATTAGCATGGTGGCTTTTCTTCCTAGGTCTTCTTTGACCAACTGGTTCCTGTAACCCAAGTTTCTGGAACTTGTACCTCAGATACCCTCCTCTTGGTCTTTTAGGCTCCCTTCTCCTTGAAGTTCCCTGAATAACACTTTCCCTCTCATTCTACATTCAACCCATGTCAGTGACACACAGGTCTGTGTTCCTGGCCTAACCTCTCCTCTAGTCCAGTGGCCCACTGCCACATCCACCTACAAGTGCCACTTTCAAGAATAAACACATGATCTTCTCCCCACACTCATGATGCCTCCCGAGTTCATTGCATGGGCAGAACCACTGCCATTGAGCCATCCCAGTCATCCCTGCCTCCCCCTGTTCTCACTGCCCTTCCAAAGACTGGTGGGTGGCATGTTCCATAGGTTCCTCCTCCTGAGCCTCTCTCACTGCCCTATTTCAGGACCAACTGCTGCAATAGTTGTCCTGCAGGTCTCTCCACCGCCGCCTCCTCCCCTTAATCCACTCTCCTCAGAACTGCCAGAGTCATTCTTCTGCTCAAAACTCCTCCATGGCTCTTCATGCCAAAATACAATCCTATCTCCCAACACAGCACATGAAGGTACCCTCCTCCCACACCCCAGTTCATGCTACACCTGTAATAAATGGCTCACAGTTCCCAGACACGATGGGCTTTCTCATGCCTTTTCAGAAACCACTCACTTGGCTATACAAGCCTTCCCCATAGCTGTTCTGCTGGTAAACACCAATTCTCCCATCAGAAGTCAGCTCAGCACTGCCAGCTCTGGGAAGTCTACTTGAATTCCCAGCAGACTCAGGGACTCCCTCCTCTAAGGTCCCCCACAAGGACCATGTTCCTCCATGCCACCTGCAGTCTCCCAGAGGCCAGGCCCAGGCTCTCACTGAGATGATCACTGGCACAGTCCAGGAGAGAAAGTCCTGGTCTTTTTGGGTCTTTACTCATTTTTTTTTTACCAAAAACCTTGATGGTCTCTGAACCCAGCTCACCTTTACCCTTTCGCAGGACGTCCTGCACCTATGCATATATATGCACACACACAGATCCAAGAGAATCTATTTATTACCCATGATATACCCTGCTGTTGTTTATTTGACTCCATTTCTTTTTTCTTTTTTAATGCTGGTAATGATACCAAATGAAGTCCCTCTTCTTTGAGTTGGTGCCAACCAACCATCAGAATAGCTCTGCTGTCGTTAGCAGGGATCACTCAGGACTGCCAGCAGGGGAGCAATGTGATTAGACGGGTGACTTAGTGCTTCTCCAATGTTCTATTCTGTGAATTCCAATCTGTCATATACTTTAATTTTAAAAATATTGAGTTATTAGAAAAGAAAATAACAAAGATTTTTTTTAAATGCAAGCCCTGATTCATTATTATGAGCTTCAGCAGACACTAGACTGGGGTCAGAAGGGTGTGGGATTTTGCCAGTCCTGATGCCCTCAAGCTCTGGCCAGGCAGCCACACCTACCCTGCCTCTCTGGCCTGGGGAAATACCAACCACACAGTCTGAGGGGGCTCTGCTTAGGAGTAAGGTGCTGCTGTGGGGGTCCATGCCTTGTCACCAGAGCCAGGCTGTCTGAGTGCACATCCTGACTCAGCCGCTTAACAGCTGTGTACCATGGAAAGGACTTAACCTTTCCAAACCTCGGTTTCCTCCTAGGATTATCCTGGGAGGTTAAAAAAGCAATCCAAGCCACAGGGCTTGGCCCAGGACTGGAACCTGGTTGACACTCCACCTATTTGCTCTCCTGGTCATGATTCTGTTCTTGTCACCTCCTGTCTTTCTGAATCAGCCTCATCTGTGAAGGTCTCTTCTCTTTGTCCCTGGCTGATTACTTAGGCCAAACTTCACCTTCCTCAGCTCCTTCCTTCTCTGTCTCTAGCTCTCAGAAAACAGCTTGCACCCTACATGACAGAGAAAACAGTGAGCCCCAGCTTCCTCCAGCCCCAGATTCTCTTCACTCCTACATCTTTTCTGGGGGTTGGGGGGTGTTGTTTGTGCCCATCCATCTAAGCTCCATTTACCTGCCCCCTCTCCTCTCTCCACTGGTGGAGCGTCTTTCCAGCAATCATTCCCTCCCTCTTCTGGGAAGCCGTCCAAAGAGTCAAATCACTGGTGTGCTGGTCCATGTTTAACAGGAGGCCCCTCTAGAGAAAGAGAAAAGAAAAAAAAAAAATATATATATATATATATTCATGGATAAGCAAACATGAGTTCACTGCAAATTTTGACACAAGGGTGTTTAGCAATTTATAAGTAATAATAAAATATATAGCACTCTGTTATAAATTGCATATAGCCAACTGAGCCTTACAGAATGATTTCATTAATTTTTTTACTAACCTGTTGAATTCATAACTGACCTATAGCTGTAACTGAAAAATGCGCATAGTTCCAACATGAATGTTGACTGATATTTTTGTTTGCACCAACTAGTAAAAAAAAAAAAATGGACTAAAGACATACATTGGAACTTCACTTATTTGTCCATGATGTAAGTAACTGTATTGACTCAGAAACAGTTTTTGAAAACTGAGATAATATTTGCTCAGTATTTCTGTGCCATCCACAATGTAACTCGTTACATGCACAAGACACACTTAAGGTTAATGTTCATTATTAACATTTTCTGTATAATTTTCTTAGATAACCAAGTCAGGACAATCAACAAAACAATAAATCAAGGCCTGATCTGAACTGTTTGCCAATGTCCACGGTGTAAATATGTAAGATTTCAAGCTACCAAAGTGATGTCACTGAATGCAAAGTGGGAGAAGAAAAGCACAGTAACACGACATTATATATAGTACTTCCACAAACACAGTAGTTGTAAGTAATCTTTAAAATGTAAACAATGAAACACTGTCAAATTCTTAGGAAATAATGAATTTTGAGTATCTTTGCTTTTAATGAAAGTTACATAATTATAACTTTATATACTTTAATTTTTAAATGATAGCAAAGTTTAACTACTGTCACAAAATTCCAAAATATTTAATAGTCAGCTCTCAGTATGAGCTCTCAGCTCTCAGTAGCTGGTATGATCTGCGTATACCTGTATCTGACCCTTCCCCCCAGTTCTACCTTCAATTGTGCCTTCATAAAGTCCCTTCCAATATACACTTTTCAGGTCTTACAAGCAAAATTAAATTCATTTTCTTGCTCTCAAATCTGTCCTCTCCAGGGTTTACATCTTGGTGAGAGTTTTGATCTTCAATCCAGAAACTGCGTCAGACATCACAACTTTCACTCTGTTCCCTGCTTGGAGTCACACACCCATCACCTCTCACTTGAACCACTCATTACTTCCTCTAGGTTTCCTACAGCCTAACAGTTGTTGTTTCTTATCTCATCTCCTCAGATCCATCTTTAGTGTGTCCTGCCCACTTAACCTCTGCTCCAACTGCAGAACTAACTGCAGTTCCCTTAACAGATCACTCTCTCCCAAACCTCCATGCCTCTGTCATGTCATTTCCTGTCCCTAGAATGCTCTTCTTCTAATTCTGTTTTGTTTCACAAATTCTTTGTCATTCTTCTGAATTCGCTGCAAATATTCCTCTCTACTCAGCATCCTGGGGGTTGTTATCCTTGATCTGAGCTTTGATGGATGAGGAATCAGCCAAGTGGTGCACAGGGAAGAGTGCTTTAGGAAGAGGGAGGCAATGCAAAGATTCTAAGAGCAGGACACGTTGGAAGCTACATGTGAGTCGATGTGGTTAACCCTCAAGGGTCAAGGAAGATGACAAGATACTGAGGATTTTAACTGGCACATGGAGAAACTCTGATAAATGGAAATGCCGATAATGGTGAAGTATAAGGGGAAGCAATGGGAATCTTCCTGGTTCAGAATTCCAGGTCTTTCAGAAAGATCAATTTGAGAAATAACAGAGACCTATGGGGTAAGAATCAAGACACTGGGTTAAGAGAAGGCATTAACAGCATAGTTAAGAACTTCAGTAGTTAAGAACTGCTTAACTACATTCAGTGGAAGGGAGGAGCAGGCAGATGGGAAGGGAGTATTGAAGTAGAAACGGTAGTACTGGGTGACCTGAAGGGAAGGACTAAGGGGGTTCCCCAGGCAAGCTGGAGGATGGAGACCCTAGAGAAGCAGCCTTGGGGTGGGCAGTGGGGGGCAACTAGGGATTTGCTGGGCATGAAGTACACATGGTACACTGAAGTGGTAAGACAGTAAGACAAGAAAGGACAATGGTTTAGGAAGGAGAGGGTGTTTTTTTACACAGCTCAAGTAAGGCAATAAAGATTGACAAGTACCAAAGGAATTTAGCAAGTTGGGGTTTACTGGGGGCACTGGTGAAAATGGATGAAGAGCAAGTAGTGAGGAAAAGTGCAAGGCAGAAAGAGAGAAGGAAGTTGGGAAGATGGGATGATGGCTACTAAGGGCCTGGGGTCCTGAGAGTAGACTCAAGGCCAGTGGAAAGGGTTAGCCTTGGGCTGGCAGCTGTACCCTCCAAAAGATGTGCAAGACAGACACAAGAGTGGAACCATGGCATGCTGAGCCGCTGACACTCAGAAAGGCAATGTCAGTTCAGATGGTCTGGGAGCAGATGCCAAATTGAGTAAGAAGCATAGATGTGAGGGGTACGGGGCAATGCCTGTGAAAGACATAGGGAGAAAGAGCAGGAGTGGACAGAAAATGCCTTCCGGCTGAGAGCAGGCAAGAGGACAGCAGGCCAAGCCTTGGATCTGGGGCAGAGTGGCCCGGCCACTGCAACTCTGCCACACTCCCACCACCACTGGCTGCAGCGGGGCTGGGAGGGACCTGATGACCACTGAGGCCCCTGCCCCCGACCCCCACCAAGCAGGTTCCCTCTGGCAGGGAAATCTGAGGGGACCCTTCCATGACTGCCACAGTGAAGGTCTCCCTGTAACCTCTGATCTTTCAGGGAAATAGTTCGGGGTCCTTTGCCAAAGTGTAGTGGAGGAATTATAGGGTAAAGGACCGCGGGGAAGGCTTGGAACACTTCTAGGGAAAAGGAGAGGCAAACACTGGCTGCTTGAGGCTGGCAGAGCCAATCCTCCTAATAGGGGAGAGGAGGGTAGCAGAAAGTTGACCTGACCGAGCCTGGGGGCTGAGCAGCAGTAGAAGGGCAGCAGAGGGGAGGTGTGAAAGTTTTGGGGAAAAGAGTGGTTGACGTGATGGAAAGCGCCTGGTCTGAGGACGTGAAGATGGATTGGGAAACAGCAGAGGTTTGAGGGAGCAGAAACTCTGTGATAAATGCTGGCAGGAGTTACGAATTTTGAAAACTGAGATCAGAGAGTGGGGATTCGGAATTGTTTTAGAGCTGAGATGGAAGAGTTCTGGGTAATGACAATGTTGCTGGCAAAAAGGGTCACGGAGCCATGAGACCAGGATCTGGGGTATATGGACTGAGGGCATGTTCATATTCCTGTCCCATCCCGTCAGATAGCTGCCCTCAAAACTCTGTCTGACAGCCCCCAGAGCACTGTGAGCAGTGCTGGTCCTTGGGCATAGAGCAGGCCCTGGCCACATGCCTGGCAACTCCCTGTCAACATACCCTACTGGAAGAGTCCCAGGTTAATTAAGGCTTGATTGTCAGGCAGGAGAGCGAGTCAATCCAGCCAGAGGTCCCAGAAGGCTGAAAAGCCCTTGTCCCAGCTCTTGAAGGTCAGGGCTCCCTCTGAGACAAGATGAGGGTCTGAAGGGGAAGTGGAGAAGAGTATTTAATAGAGGACTGATGGTATCCAGGTGCTCAGAGAGGGCTTTCCATAGGTGAAGCCTAGTCACATCTCTGAGGAAGGAAAGGGCTGTCCTCGGTGAAGTTGCGGTTGTTGATTTGATGTACTGGCCCAGCAAAAGCTCGACCTGCAAACCTGCCTTTCTTTCCTTAGCACACTGCCTTCGCTGGGGCTTTTGAAGGAGTCTTACTCTTTCAAACATAGGGCCTTAACCCATGACATTCCTTTCCCTAGAAAGGTTCCTTGCTTCCTCACCCATCCTTTAGGGCATGGTAAGTTTAGAAAGCACCCAGAATTACTTGAGGGAAAGACTAGCAGACACGTCTGAATCTGCCAAGAGACTGACACGAGCTTCACTCACTCAGAGCCAGAGGCCAAGTCGGGTTTTCTCAACTGCGGTCCTGCATCTTCACCAGTAAAACGTGGACCTTGCTGAAGGAAAGGAGTGACGCGTGAAGGAGATAAAACCCAGATGCTTCTCACTGTGTCCGGCACAAAAGTTGCCTGGCACTATGTCCTGGCAAAAGTTGCATATACAAAGCCCCTCCACCCTGACCTTGGTCAGTAAATTTGCTTTTGGTGGGGCTAAGGGAGGATCCATTTCTAGTCATCCTTGGTGCCACTGGCATATGTCAGAGAATGCACACCTCTAGGCACAAGAAGTTACACCTGTCCTTGCTCAAAAGTTACAGGAAGTTACTAAATGGACCAAATGAAGAACCAGCATGCTTGCTGCTCTCTGTTCTCTCCCCCACCCCCAGCTGTTGCCTCAGAGAGGGTCAAAACAAGCAAGATAAAATCTGTCTAACTCATAGCTCCAAAGAAACAGGAGTTACAAATGTGACCCAACTGTGACTGCTCCACCCAGTCTTGTCTCACCCAACCAAGTGGCCCGAGGAAGGGCCCGACCCAAGATGGGCAACTTCTGAGGCATGTACCCTTTCCTGCATGAAGGACCCCAAGCTTCTGTTTTGAGATTATTCTGATCTCTCATGAGATCCAGATCTGGTTTCATTTCCTGGTAATGGACCCGATTATATCCACCTTCTCTGATAAAATGGTGGGTATACATCAGAGAGGAGTGGAAACCCATGATTCTCCACCCCCTACTCTCATGTCCACTGGCTTCTCAGAAGAGCTGTGGTAGCAAATGTCCTTGGAAGCCTAGCCCAGCACCTCACTCCCTCCAACCTGATCTTGGTGAGGCTGCAATGTGGATGGGCAACCTTCATCCCAAACCTGATACTGGGAGGCTCAGAATCAGCCAGGAGTCAACTTCAGAGTCTCTAAGGTTGAGTGGGAACCTTCAGGCAGCCCATGGGACCCTGAGAAAACTAATTCTCCTACCGAGGAAAGAATATAATCAAGACACATCCCTGGCTATAAAACAAATCCTTCCTAGAACCTAACACAGGGCCTTGACACAGAGCTATTTTCAGTTATTACTTGCTGACCATTAGTTGTTGAATGAATGACACACTAATTTTACACACTTCTGGGTTAAGAAAGCAGTTTACAGGGCCTCCCCGGTGGCGCAGTGGGTTAAGCAACACACTATGAAGCAAACCGCAGCCACTGCAGCAAGAGTTCGATCCCTGCTGCCGGCCAGGGAGGGGACCCACATGGNNNNGCAGACCTCTCCTGCTGTGCCCGCTGCTCCCCTCAGCAGTGTACTTCCGTTGATCTGCCTGTTCTGCTTCCAGCTCTCTGTGGTGAATCCTCTCACCCCCCACACCTCTGGCCTGTACCCCAGTGCTTGTACGCATAAATAAATAAATCTTTAAAAAATAATAAAAATATGAAAAAAAAAAAAAAAGAAAGCAGTTTACAAGCCTCCTTCTTTTCACCCAGAAACCTCACCTCACCCCACCAGTGAACAACCATGGCAGGACCCCCTCTCCCTCCCTACTCAAGTGTCCCAGTCAATAAGATGGCACAGAGTTGCCTTTCCACTCAAGCAGAGTTCCCTCTTCTCCACACTCCATTTCTACCCTTCTGCCTCATGCAAGGGATGCACAGAGCCCCCCACTCCTAATCAACCTTTGTGAAATTTTCTGAGGGGGTGTAGACAAAATGCTAGAACACTTCCCACAAAACACACACACACTGAAGAAGCACAATCTGAATAAAATTTCAACAAAACATTTTTTTAATTATGGGATTTCCTAGTGTCTCAAAAGAAAATACTGGCAGCAAGTCCACTGTGGGTGAGAAATCACCAACAAGGGGACTCTGCACCCCCTTCTAAAAGTTCAGGAGCTGTTTCAGAATTGTCACTACTCCTGTGTCTCCAACCTCACCATAAATTGTGCAAGATGCTGTTGAAAGCACAGGACTGCTTACAGGCAGGAACCTCAAGTTCCCAACACACCACTGCCTATAAGTAGCTGTGTAACCTTAGGCAAGTTCCTTAGCATCTCCGGGTTTCCCTCTTTCTCTCTGTGGAAGGATAGGTTTGGATTCCTGCCATATTCTCACAGTGCCTAGCCCATTGCCACTAAGGAATGTCTTAACAAGCACAAATAAAGAGAAAAGGCCCAACGTGATTCTGAAGTCAATAAAAGTCTAATAAAAGCCTGGTGTAAGTTAAGATGTGGATAAATCTGGGCAGCACTGTGAGCCTCCTGGGTCCTGGGTGGCTCCTGGCGGGGGAGCCCTTAAATGATGGAGATGGAATTTCCTCCATTCAGGCAAGATGGGAGCTCAGGGTTGGAACTGAGTTGATTTAAGAAACATTTCTTACGGCCTGAGGTGGTGGATTGAGCTTTACTTACTGTCTCTAGAAGGGACAACCCAGTTGCCTTCACAACACCACTCCCCAGTATTACACAGTAATACACAGTACTTTACAAAATAACTCCAAAATCATCCATATGATCCCTGAGATTCAGTCCACTTAACAGATGAAAAAACTAGTGCTCAGAAAATGGACTAAATTTTCTCAAGTTCACACAGGTAGTAAGAGAACTAGAATAAAACCCTGTTTCTCTTAAGTCAGGCAATCCCTGTATACATACCACTGCCCACACTATCTGGCTCCTCATAAACAGCTGTTCTCTGGAGCGTCAGCAGGGCACACTCTCTCAGAGACACCCATTCTTGTCACCAGGTTTCATGGCTGGGGGCAGGTCTCCCAGAGAGACAAGTCTCTAAAGGAGCTCCTTGGCAAGCCTGTCCTTCCACATGGCCTTGCCTTGGTGACTTCACAAGATGCAGCCTCAGCTTTCTAGATGCTTACTTGGCACTAGTTCTTTGCCATTTTTTTAAAAAAGATTTACTTATTTATACATACAAGAGCTTGGAAACAGGGAGGTGAGAGGATTCACTAGAGACAGAGTGGAGAGCAGAACAGGCAGACTGACTGAAACACACTCCTGAGGGGAGCAGTGGGTGAGGCAGGAGAGGTCTGCTGCGCCATGTAGGTCCCCTCCCAGGCCAGTGGCAGGGATCAGACTTGTGCTGCAGTGGGTGCGGTTTGCTTCACAGTGCGTTGCTTAACCTACTGCGCCACCAGGGAGGCCCCGTTCTTTGCCATTTTGAATGGAAGCTATTGACTGACTGGGAAATCAGAATCAAAAAGTTCATCACCAAACAGATGAAAAACTCTGTAAACCCATTAGCAATTATGAAACACCCACTAAATTCACATTATTGTTGTTGCTGTATACCTATTAGGCTAACAAATGTATAGGTATAACATAGACGTTCTCTTACACTACTGATAGAAACATTTACATAAATGCAACTATACACTGATCTACTTTTTCAACAGACACACACACACACACACACACACAAAAAGCCTGAAAAGCCTTCACAGCCTAAATACAAGATGGTGTCTTAGATGGGCACCTAGAATGTAAAAACAACATTAGTAGGAAAATAGTGAAGGACAAATAAAGTCGGGAGCTTGGTTAATAGTAATATACACTGTCAATTTATTCATTTTGATGAAAGTACTCTGTTTAGGTAAGGGATTAACATCAGAAGAAGCTGAAGGATACACAGAAACTCTAGACCATCTGCCCTTTTTCGTAAGTTTAAAAACTTATTTCAAAGTAGAAGGTTAATTTTTTTGTTATTCACATTCTTTTACCCCAATTTTATCTCAAAACTTGTCAGAGACACTTGTCAGATAGACATTTACATGTAAGGATACTGCACCACTTAAGACAATGTAAAAATTTACAAAAATGTAAAAATTATCTACATCTCCAAAAATAGCAGATTAATTAAATTATGATGCATCCAAGGGTTATATAAATTGTGGTCAGAAATAATGAACGTAATAGTACTTATTCACATGGAAAATGCTTACAACAACAGGCCTTTCTGGTGGTGCAAGGGGTTAAATCTCAGCACTATGAAGCTGTCGGCAGCCACTACAACATGAATTCAATCCCCAGCCAAGGAGGTGACCCATTTGGTGTGGCAGACCTCTCCTATCTCACCCACTGCTCCCTTCAGCAGTGTATTTCAGTAGATCAACCTGTTCTGCTCTCCACTCTGTCTCTGGTGAATCCACTCACCCTCTGCACCTCTGGCCTATACCCTAGCTATTGTATACATAAACAAATACATCCTTAAAAGTAAATAAAGAAAGAAAAGAAAATGCTTACAATAACAAGTAAAGTGAAAGAATCAGGACACAGATCTTATACATTTTAAGTTCAATTCTTCAAACAATATACTTAAGAAAGACATAGAGGAAATATGCCAACATATTAAAGGTAGTTATGAATAGGTCACATAAGAGTCAATCTTTTCTCCTCCTGGATACATTTATATGTATCACAAATTTTCTACAATGAACATGTTATGTTTATAATCAGGAGAAAGGGTATTAAATATTCCCTAGTCATGGCAGTTCCTCAAAAACAGAATAGCTGTGACAGCAATTCTACTATTTAAGAGAATTGAAAAGTATTTCCACAAAAAAAGAGACCTAAATATTCATAGCAATAGTATTTATAATAGCTCAAGATGGAAACGATACACATAACCATCAGGATAAACAAAATGGTAACTCCACAAATGGAATATTGTACAGCCATAAAAAGGAATGAAGTACAGACATATGCTGCAATACAGGTAAACCTTGAAAAAACATGCTTAGTGAAAAAAGTCAGACACGGATGTCACTTACTTTATGATTCTATGCGTATGAAATGTCAAGAATAAGCAAATCCATAAAGATATAAAGCAGAGTAGTGACTGCCAGAGATTAAGGGGTTAGGGAATGACTGCTAAGGGGCCTAGGGTTTCTCTGGAGAATGACTTAAATATTCTGGAATCTGATAGTGATGACGGCTGTACAAACTTGTGAAGAAACTAAAAAAAAATCAATGGATTTTTATACTTTAAAAGGGTAAACTTTGTGGTTCGTGATTATATAGAGAGACAGAGAAAGAAAAAAAATCCCCCTACTCAAGTCATATTTTACTGCTTCTCATAATTTTCCTTTTAAAAAAACTGTTTTCCTAACTAAAAAACTTTTGTACAGCAAAAAGCGCATTAACCAAAAAGACACCCCACCAAATGGGAGAAAAATTTTGCACACAACACTGCTGACAAGGGACTTATCACAAAGATCTACAGAGAGCTGACCAGACTAAACAAAAACAAAGTAAATAATCCAGTCAAAAAAGTGGGCAAAACAGCTAAAAAGACATTTCTCCAAGGAGGAAATGCAAACGGACAACAGGCATATGAAAAACTGCTCAACATCTCTGTAATTAGAGAAATGCAAATCAAAACCACTATAAGATACCATCTCACACCAGTGAGAATGGCACATAGCAAAAAAACTAGCAACAACAAATGCTGGAGAGGATGTGGAGAAAAAGAAACTCCACTACACTGCTGGTGGGAATGCAAATTGATCCAACCATTATAAAAAGCGGTGTGGAGATTCCTCAAACTACTAAAAATGGAGCTCCCATAAGATCCAGCGATCCCACTCCTAGGAATTTACCCAAAGGACACAAAAACACTAATTCAAAAGGACACCTGCACACCTATGTTTATCATGGTACTTTTCACATAGGCAAGCAATAGAAACAACCCAAATTCCCCAAAACACATGACTGGATCAAAAATATGTGGTAAGGCCTCCCTTATGGCGCAAGGGGTTAAGCACTGCACTATGAAGCATCTGCAGCCACTGTAGCATGAGTTCGATACCTGACCAGGGAAGTGATGCACATTGGCACAGCAGATCTTTCCTGTCTTGCCCACTGCTCCCCTCAGCAGCTTATTTCAGTCAAAATCTGCCTGTTCTGTTCCCTACTCTGTTCCTGGTGAATCCTCTCACCCCCACACCTCTGGCCTGTACCCCAGTTCTTGTATGCATAAATAAATATTTTTTAAAAAGAAGAAAATGTGGTATATATACACAATGAAATATTACACAGCAATCAAAAAAGATAAACTCATGCAATTCGTAGCAACACAGATGGAGCTAGAAGGGATTATGCTCAGTGAAATAAGCCAGAAAGAAAAGGGAAAATATCAGATGATTTCATTTACAGGAGGAATGTAGAGGAAACAAATAAGGAAAAAAATTAATTACAATAAATTAAAAATCAAAATCAACAGAAAACTATAAATATGAGACATTCACCCCTATCTCAGGTACTAGAGCTACGCTGCCCAGAAGGCCCCACAACAGGGAGCTAATCCTTACAGTTACATTTCTAAATTGACACTATGTTTGTCTATTAAATCTCTCTATAAAATACAAGTTTGGGGGCCGGGGGAGTCAGAGGGTAGAATACAAATTTTCTGGGATTTAAAATTTACCACCTTTGTAGGAATTAACTGATCTGGGCTTCCTAACACACAGCTGGCTGAAAGGGAAGGAGACACAGAGAGTAATTTTCAATAAGGGGGAAAAAGGAGACAGCTCACAGCTAGTGGTACTGGCAGGAATGGACCATGGTAGTGGCATATGAGGATGCTAGCACTAGGAATTTTTCAGGAGAGGACAGAGACATAAAGACAAATACACTTACTTCTCACTTGAGAAGGCAAGATTGAAGCTGGTCACCAAAAAATCTAAGACCTCTGAAATGTGAGCTCCTAAACCCTGGGAATCTTCTAGAAGTCCTGAGTGGATGAGATCGCTGCGGCAGGCTATTGGAAGCAGACAGTGGAAGGGAGGAGAAAGAAACGGCAAAGGTCTTCCCTTCCAAAGCCCTCTGGAGGAAACAGCACATAAGGATACTCAGCAATCCTCAATACCTGTGTTTTCCATTTTTCTCAGTTGAGCCTCTCATTCAACTAGAGATCCAAAATCTCCTAGTAGCCTTCCTTAGAATGTATCTCCTGCAGGTCAAGGCCAGGAGTAAAGTAAAAAGAAGAGTCAGTTTTGAAAAAGTAGATGTAAACAGAAGAAAATGAAAATTTTAAAAACTGGCCTGAAGCTCTTTTTCCTATCCAGAACTCCATAAAGAACAGGTGAATGTTTGGGCCGGGAACTCTTGGAGGATGACAAGGAGGCAGGAGGCCCTTGGGCAGGGTAGTCATTTGAGTTAAAGATGTTACTCTCCTAAAAAAAAAAAAAAAAAAGATGTTACCCTCCTGCCTCCCTCCGGCAGGATTGAGCCAGGTTGAGCCAGGCAGACAATGTGCTGAAATTAAAAACTGGTGGAGGAATTTAAAGAATACAGAAGGTGGGGAAGCAGTAATCACCCAATTCTGTATGTGAGGGCTCGCTTGAAGGGCCTGAATGGGCACCAGGGTGGAAGTGGAGGATTCTCCTGTGTAGCAGTCAGTGGTCCCACCTGTCCAGCAGTATTTCCCCTCCTTCTTCAGAAGATAGCATCTCTCTTTTCTGAGAGAGAACTCTATCTACCTCACTTCCCACTGGCACTGTCTGCACAGGATCCAAACCTATGTGGCCAAGAAACCTCTGTCTGGCAATCACACAAAGAGGCTAATATTTTTACCCAGACAGGCTTCCTATTCCTGAAACCTCAGGTCCATCTTTCCTCAACTTCCTGAGGTCTCAGAGTCAAGTCTATGAGTCAAGTCTAAATCTATGAGGTAGGATTCTCCTAATAAAGGATGGTTTGTGAACAATGGGGAGTGGGGACCTTATGTGAGTCAGACCCACTTTACTGAGGGTCGACCATGTGCCAAGAATAGCATGGGACTGTCACATACATTAATCTCTCATTCAACAGATACAGAAATGAGGACTCAAGAGAGATTAACAACAGTCTAGTGCTCTACTATTAACGAGATGGAGAAAGGTCCATTTTGGTCTAGCTTCGAAGCTTAGGTTCTTTCTCAACTTCCTTCCTTCCCTCTTCTCTTTCTTTTGGACCTTCAGGCAGAGTTGAGTCAACTGAACTCCTCAGTTCCTAGCAATTATCATCACTGTTCCACACAAAGCCTCTCATTTCATTACCCACGTTCTCCCCACCTCATCTTCCCATTGCTCCAGGATCATACCTCACATGTGAGAGGTTCAGGCCACACACTGACAGGCACTCTATATATCTGGGAGAATCAAGCCTTTGGGTTTGTTTCCTTAAGGACAAAAATCCTATTTTAACCAGAAAACATGTCTAACTGACTCTCCAATATTCCCATAATTGGTCAGGTCATCAGCCCTGTTATGGGCTCAATTCTGGACTATGATGTAGAATTGGTAAAGAAGAGGCCCTCAAGAAGTTTAAAATTCATATATCCGCTCAATAACTATGTATAGCGCACAGGCTTTGTGTGCCAGGTCCAGAGAGAAGATGGATACCCTCTGTCAGTTAGAGTCTGGAGGGGGAGAAGACAAGTAAGCAACCAGACCGATGTCACAAGGCTGTGGCAGGGGAGGTGCAAGAAAGACAGGCGAACACAGAACCCAGGCTTGGGCATGGCTTATCTAGCAACATTAATCCCAGAAATCATCAGGACATATAAATCTATTAAGTATAACTTTCTGCTCACCTGCCTAAAGTGAGCAAGTAAGAATGGATGGAATTTTCATCTAATATGAAGGGGAAGTCTGGGATGACCAGACTTAAAAAGCAGACTATTTACCGGGCAGTGAATTAAGTCTGGATGCCTGGGGGATACCTCAGAGAAGGAAGAAATAGTCCTAGACTTGTGGAGACTGGGGTCACAGGACACAACTCTGGTCTGTCTATCAAATGGGACAGAGATATCCCCATACTTAGACACCTTCACTTAAGAAAACAAACAGGGTGTCTAGCCTGGATCCCAAGCAAAAGACACAGCACAGAGGGCTGTCACAACTGGTCACTCTACATGTGACCCCAGATAGGTGGCAGTGGGGCAGTATAGCTAACAGTAGTGAATGTTCTCCTGACCAGTCCAGGTACCTATTAAGTGTGAAGGCAGAAGCAAGCACTACCCCACCTCTGACATACACGAGTGTGCCCAGCATGAACCTGTTCATCAAAAGCTGGTCCCAAGGAAGTCAGGCCCCCATATCGGTGACTCCTTCTCAAGACACCTAAAAGTTTCTTCAGTTTAACCCTTCATGTCCCCAGCGCAGCTGTGCTGGACAGGGGGCACTCACTGTCACAAGTAGGACAGTTTCTTAGACTTTGCCCCTGCAGCAGACCTCAGGAAGTTCTGACATTAAGTCCCAGCCCCTTCTCACTCAGGTCTAGGTACCATTTGGCCCACATGGTGTAAAGGACACAAATGCTCTCAGAATTCCCTTCTGGAGGCACTGGCTGCTGGTAGCATGCTAATTGGGATGAACCGGCTCACTGTGTCTCTTTCACTGGGAACCAGGATAGCAGGAGGGGAATATGAGGTAATTCAGTGAGGTAACTTTCATACTGCTCCAGACTAGCACTGAAGGAGGCCCCCATAAGGCCATTCTTCCCACTGCTGCAAAAGGTGTGGGTCTGGGGTTTGATAAAAAGGAGAGGGAGGTCTACAAAAGCCCTACAAAGGATATGGACCTTCTTCTGGGCCTTGAGGATGAACTGCTTTAGATCAGAACAAGGAAAAGAAGGGCCTTTCTGGTGGCACAAGGGGTTAAATCTCAGCACTATAAAGCTATCCATGGCCACTGCAGGACGAGTTCGATCCCCAGTCAGGGAGGTGACCCACATGGCGCAGTAGACCTCTCCTGCTCACCCACTGCTTCCCCTCAGCAGTGTATTTCAGTGGATCTGCCTGTTCTGCTCCCCACTCTGCCTCTGGTGAATCCTCTCACCCCCTACCCTGCACCTCTGGCCTACACCCCAGTTCTTTTTTTCTTTTTAAGGTTTATTTTTTTTATGCATACAAGAGCTGGGGTTCAGGCCACAGTTGCAGGAGGTGAGAGGATTCACCAGACATAGATCAGGAACAGAAGAGCCACTGAGATACACTGCTGAGGGGAGCAGTGGGCAAGGCAGGAGAGGTCTGCTGCACCATGTGGGTCCCCTCGCTGGCTGGGGATCGAACTAGTGCTGCTGTGCAGCAGATGCTTCACAGTGTGACGCTTTTCCCACTGCGCCACCAGGGAGGCCCCTACACCCCAGTTCTTGTATGCATAAATAAATCTTTAAAGGAAGAAAAAGACGGAATGGTATTCCTGGGAGGGGCAGCAGCCTGAACCAAAGTGAGAGGGCATTCAGTCAGAAGTCCAGAAGAGAAGTACCAGAAGACCATCTACAGACAGAAGACACCAAAGGCCTCCCAAGAGTCCCATCTCTGACCACCACCTGTCTCTTCTCCTATGCCCCACGCCCAGTCCAAACAACCAAGCTCCAGGATACAAAGAAAACAAGGACAGCCTTCCCATGGTTCCTTACAGCTTCCCCTCTCTTCTCATTCCTCTAGGTTTCCTGACGTTTATGTCAGTCCTAGATATACTTTTCCTTTCATGCAAAAAGAGTAATACTCTTTCTCACTCACATACCCCTGCTTAAAACCCTCCAATGGTTCTTCATTGCCCTGGGGATAAAATCCCAAATCCTTTCTCCAGGCCTGCCCCCACCTGTCAGGGCCCTCCCCAGCTCGGATATTCCCACCTCCCTCTCTCAGCTGCCACTTGCTGAGGCTTCTATACTCTGCTGCCTTTCCCCACATTGCCTCCTCTGCTGAGAAGGCTCTGAGCCCACAACATCATTTCTTCACATAAGTCTTTCCTCCTAGTCTAAACCAGACACTCTGTTCAGCTTTTTGCATGGAACCCTGTCCGTCACACCATTTCATCCCACTTTCTAAGACCATGTCTCTTTGTGTGATCTCTTATTTCTGTGCCAGTTCCCCAGTCTGGAATGCCAGTTTCTTAAGGTGAGGTCCATGTTTCATTCACCCAAATTCCCCAGAGCTGAGCACATATTCTTATGTGGTTTCTAAACACTCAAGTGATAACCCTTTGGATGTGTGGTAAAAATCTAAGATCTCTTGGCACAAAGACCATTTACAGTCTGACCCCGCCTGACTTTCCTGTCTCCCAAATTGGATACCTCTACCCCTAAGCTCCTCAAGGTCCTTAGACTCCAGCCAGACCAGATCTTGAGATTCTTTGAACATAATCTGCTCTTTCTTGGGTCCATACTTTCCTATAAACTTTTCTCTTAGTAGGAAATAGCAAACTCCCATTTATCCTTGAACCCATCTGGTATCCTTCCTGGACTCCCCCAGGTATCAATGGCTATCTCTCCTATCCCCCTCCTATGCCATAGCTGGCTGTACCCTTTCTTGTTCTCCATTCTCTTGTCTCCATTCACACCCTGCAGGCACCCTCTCTTTGTCTTCATCTCAAGAGCCAAGTCCCAGCAGAGAGTAGGACCTCAAAGCAAAGTTTTTAAAGCTGAATGGCTTCTGTTCAATAAGGAAGGAACAGCCCAATATTACAGTGACACTCCCCCCACAACAAGCACAGGCTTTCTCATACGGTAGTAAGCTCGCCACCTTGGGAAATTCTTCAAGCGGAAGCTACAGATCCCATACAACAGTCTTTTTCAAACTCTGATCCATTACACACATACATAATTATCAGAATAAAAATAAAAGTTTCACAAAATGATACCTTCCCCATATAGTATACCTTGATGTTTCCATTCTATTTCATTTTTCGTAAGTGCTTGTTTACCCGCTAAAAATCGGTTCCATGATCTACAATCAGGTATAGCCATCTAGTTTGATCACCATTACAGCACTAGTCAGTATGTCAGATTTCCTGCCTTCCACAAAGCCACCATTTCTTCTTTAATGCAGCTTCTGACACCAGCTGGCATCTCTAATTAGCTTACCCCACCAAAGGGTGGTTCTCATAGAGCAGAGCAGGGACTAGAAAGGTTTTGTTGACTGGCTTCAGGTATAAGGGCTCCCTGTTACAGCTGCTCAAGACCAAGGCCTCTCATTCACTCAGCCCAACAGATATTCATGGAGCATCTACTGTGTGCTGAGCACTGCCCTAATCTCTGAGGAGACAACCATGAACAAAAGATTAAAACCTTCTTCCATGATGGCAAGGACGTGGAGAAGTCGGAAGCTCTATGCACTGTTGTTGGGAATGTAAAATGTAGTATAGCCACTGTTGCAGACAGTTCAAAAAGAACTGTTCCGTGGGCCAGCAATTCTACTTCTGGCATACACCACAAAGATATTGGTATGCCAATGTTCATAGGTAGTATTATTCACGACAGTCGAAAGGTAGGAATAACCTAATAGATAAACAGATGTGGTGTATACCTACAGAATATTATTCAGCCTCAAAAAGGAAAGTAATTCTTACATATGCTACCACATGGATGAACCTTGAAGGCAAACATAAAAGGACAAATATTATGATTCCACTTAGGTAAGGTTCCTAGAATACGCAAGTTCATAGAAACAGAGCAGAGAATGGGGCAGAGCAGGGCATAGGGGAAGGAAGGAGAACTGGGAAGTTATTGTTTAATAGGTACAGAGTTTTAGCTTGGGATGATGAAAAAGTTCTGCCCTTGATCTTAGCCAAAAGGCCGAGAAGCGATGATGATGAAAAAATTCTGGAATTGGATGGTGGGGATGCTTGCATACAATGTGACCATATTTAATGTGACTGAATTGTATACTCAAAAATGGTTAAGATGATGCTAGTTATCTAAGTTTTGCCATAGTTAAAAACAAAAACCTGCCTCATGGAACTTACACCCCGAGTCATAAATCTGGAGAAGAGCCTATTTTTTTTTTTAAAGATTTATTTATTTATGCACACAAGCACTGGGGTACAGGCCAGAGGTTTGGGGGGGTGAGAGGATTCACCACAGAGAGCAGGGAGCAGAACAGGCAGATCAATGGAAGTACACTGCTGAGGGGAGCAGCGGGCACAACAGGAGAGGTCTGCCGTGCCATGTGGGGCCCCTCCCCGGCCGGCAGCAGGGATCGAACTCATGCTGCAGTGGCTGCGGTTTGCTTCATAGTGCGTTTCTTAACCCACTGCGCCACCAGGGAGGCCCTGGAGAAGAGCCTATTAACATAGGCTTAATTCTCTCCTCCTCAGAGCAGGGCAATAAACTGCATAGGGGTTCTGTAGAATTGTCTGGAGCAGGAGGCAGGAGGAGGTCAAGAAATCCCTTGAATCTGTTTTCAACTTAAGCATGTTCAGAAGAAATTTTCTAGGGGAAGAAAGACTGTAATAGATTCATCAACTGTAACAAACGTGCCACATTGTGGAAGATACTCATAATGTGAGAGGTGGAGGTGAGCAAATGGCATACAGGCGATCTCTTAATTTTGTTGGAACCTGAAACTGCTCTTTAAAAAAATGGCTAGGGAGGGCAAGGCCACTGCTGCTTAAAAACATGTTCTTTTCTAAACCACTCCCCGACTTCTCTAAAATGACTACCAGTTGAGCTGTTTCCATGAAAAGCAAGCAGGCAGGGTCCACACTGTCAGAGGATCCCCTGAGCACTCTGCAGTCAGGTGTGGCTTGCAAGCGGGCAGGGCTCAGAGGTGTAGGCAGGGTAAGCCTGGCCGGGTAGGGCTCTCAGAGCCCTGCTGACACACCTCTGGACTGGGGAGGTCGGTGATCAGTTCTCTGGTCCTATCTTCTCTGCAGGGTGGGGTTCTCAGGTGAGTCACCTCTGGTCTTGCCAGGGTGGGGTACAGAAATGGCACCTGATTTTGGCCTTGGAAACCTTGGTTCCAAGTCCCGGTTCTGCCCTTTAGAGACACTTACTGTCCCAGCCTATTTACTTAGCTGTAAAATGGAAATGACCTGACACCACCCACCTGCCAGGAGATGATGAGCCATACCACCTCTGGGGACACCCAGCACAGTGACCGGCATGGTAGGGTGTGCACGAGAGCCTTTCGGGTTTAGGTCTAAAGTTCAGGAATGAGGGGTCATGGCCCCAGCTATGGCCAGGAGACCACGCATCTTTGGACCTGCCCACCCGGTGTGGTCAATCCCAGCACTCTTTGGGGGTGGAGAAGGGAGCGAGTACCCAGAGCAAACAGCTTAGGAAAGTACTGGCTGACAAAACAGCAACCCTCAAATGCCTAAAAATGGATATGGGCTGCATGCCCTCCTTTGTCCTACATCCGTGTCTCCTGAGCCCCATACTCCTGGTCCACATAGAGGCTGTGGGAAACCAGCCCCCTTGGGCCTCTCCACAAACCCATCTCCAGCACTTCCATTACATGTACCTATACCTAATTCTGTGGAGACCAAATATACGATGCTACACTTTCCCTTATAAAATTTCCTATTTTTTTCCTACCCTGATAAGACTGTTTTGAATTCTGATTTTGTCACTGCACAGTCATTTACTTGCCTCTTCCAGGCTGTCATCTGCAGACTAGAAAAGCCTATCTTGCAGGGTCTTCATCTGAATGAAAAAAAAAATTCTAAACAGCACAGGTTTTGTTTTCTTCATCTGTATTTAAATGTAGGGCTAATCCATGGATTTGTCCCAGGTCAGACCACCTCTCCAGAGTCGTGCTGCTTCAGGGACACAGGTCCACCTGGATGGTAACTCTTAGGGAATGTGGCAGATGGACTTTGCACCAGGAAGGGGTTGCTGAGATGCCACTAACATCTCCTCTACTGTTGGGAGCTTTATTTCATTCCATATGATCCTTGTTGTTTCCTGTCTCCTCCGCGCCACTACCCCCCAACCCCCATATGAAGACTGCGCTCCAGAGTCGGAGAACAAATGGGAATTCGGTACATGCTCTTTATCTATGACATAAACCATACCTCACCTTAGCAGAGGGCCTGCCTTTTCCTTTTTCATTCAATACAGGAGCAGACAAGTAACCTTTGTGCTGGCTGGGCTTCCTAATTTACAATTACTGCTAATTTTGGACTTTGGTCCTTCAGGATGCTGGCTCTGATATAATTATGGGTATATATTACATACCAGGTATCATGTACATGGAAAAACCTTAGATTGAAAGTCCAAGCTCATCTGGAAAAAAAAAAAAGGAGATTTTTATAAGGGAAAGTGTAGCATCGTATATTTGGTCTCCACAGAATTAGGTATAGGTACATGTAATGGAAGTGCTGGAGATGGGTTTGTGGAGAGGCCCAAGGGGGCTAGTTTCCCACAGCCTCTATGTGGACCAGGAGTATGGGGCTCAGGAGACACGGATGTAGGACAAAGGAGGGCATGCAGCCCATATCCACTCTTGCTCTTGAGGCCATGTGGATTCCCAGCATGGGGCAAAGGCTCCAGGAGACTAACCAAGTAGGACAATTCCAGGGTAGGTGGTCAGGAGGGAGCAGGCCTAGGAACAGAAGAATGGATGATGAAGCAGGGCTATCAACTTTGAGAAAAGAAGTGAGTCCAGATAACTGCAGCCACATGTGGGTGGAGGAGGGGACAATTAATTCTGTATGTCAAGGAGGCATAGGTTCAACCAGTAGACCCCGTAAAAGGGAATTAAGTTACATTTCATGTGAAAGGTACCCTGTTAAAATCATGTGTGATCTCATCATCAGAATCTAATTTATACTAGTTAGAATGCTGAAGGTTGGGTGGTTTTCTCTATGACCAGATTATTATATTCCTTCTGAGAAAAGATTCCTCTAGGCAGTTTCATAGAAACACACTTTAACCAAGCCTTATTTCATCTCTGGCCTGATGGACACATCAATGAATGTCTTTGCAAACCACTGAAACCTACTTAAAGAGCTTTGATATTGTTATTTTAGCAATAATAAATTACTGCTATTTATTACTTCCCCCCCATTAGGAGAAACAATTTCATCATCTTGTAATCAAACAGCATTTGTAAATGTCAACAATAGGGTGCATAAGAAATTATGTATGCACTTTATAATAATCTGTTAAGACAGAAATTTCCTAGTTGTTTCTGTCTCCAACTCTCTTACCTTCTACCTGATGCTCACTTTCTCAGATGGTATGGAATAAATCGACTTTACCTCAGAAATACCTGCATCAAAAGATATTTTGAGGCCCCCTCACCAAATGGAGCACCCCTATAGTCACCCAGGAAGACTCAGAAGCAGATCTGGGGACCAGGAGGCCAGGTTCCAGACTGAGGATACAGATCTGGCCCTGCTGTAGTGAGGAACTAACTTTAGGTAAAGCAGTGAAGAGGGTGGAAATTGTTTTCCAAAATCACTGTCTCCCACTGCTGCCTAAAAACCCATCACAATCCATTTAGGCTATTCCACTCAGATCTGCCATCCTCAAAGAGCGTCCAATTCAGAGTCTTCTCACCATATCTATCTTCAGCGGGGAGAGAAGGACAAGACACTGCCCCTAACTAAATGTTTTATCTGAAGAGACCAATGGATAAAGAGTAAGTTCCTCTATTAGTGATTGTGGAAAATGCTGAGATCTCTGAGGCAAGGAAGTGACCCACAGTTATTGTTCATCTTCAAAGGAGAAGGCTGAATTTACTCCCCAGTTGTTCTCAGCAAGGGGATTATTACATAGAAAATAACCTTTTCTATGTCTAGGGAGGGAATAAGAAATGAACACAGGCCTTCCCAGAGGTGGAGGCTTATGAACATGACCCTTTCCTGCCCTCTACATTTACTCCACGATGAGGCCAATGGCGTCTATCTCTTTCACACCAATGACTCCCAGACGCACATTATAGGCCCCAGCCTAAAGATCCAAATATTAACTTATTTCCTGCCAGCAACAATCCCAAAGGAAAGGAAAACAATCTCTACCCTGCCCCCAATCCCCTTCCTATAGTTCAGATTTTAGCTCATCTTCCACCTGCTCATTCCCGCCTCCAGGTCAGCACCTTGTGAGTCACTCCAGACTCCTCCCACTTCTTCCTTGCTCTCCCACTCAAGGTCACCACATCTTGACCACTTGGCCACTTAGCCTTGAATCTGTCAGCACTGATCCTCTCCAACCCTCACTATTGCAGGAGCTACCCACTGGCCTTCCTGCTTCTAGTCATACCAGCCCAGTAGTTTTGCACTACAGATAAGTAACAGAGTGACCTGGGGAGGTGTTTTAAATCTAGATACTGACTCAGTAGACCTGGCCAGATTAAGCATGTGTATTTTGCGAAAGTGCCCCAGGTGATTCTGATGCATACCCTTCATTAAGAACTACTGCCTCCTCCTCCTCATTATTAATAATAACAAAAACAACAATTAACATTTTTTTCAGACTTACATGTACTGCCTGTGTAATCTTCATGAGGTAGGAGCTATCATCTACTCCCATTTTAAAGTTGTTAAAACTGAGGCACCAAAATCGCACGGCTAGTGAGGGAGAGGACCAGAAGATGACCCAACACTCTAACTACTTGGCTCACATAACACAGTGTAGACTTGCGCTTTGGCTCCCTCCATAACTCCCTTTGAAGACAATTTTAGAAGGCCAGGAGAGGGATCAAAACAGGAGGGGAGGTCACAAAGGGCTATGACAATGGTGCACAGGTGAACTGGGAATTCCATGGGGACTACACCTGAGAGGAGAAAGCAAACATTGTACAAAAATGAACAATAATGTAAAATACATATAAACAAATATAGTAACAAAAAATAAAGACAATTTTAGAAAAAAATGATGGCTTGGGGACACATTATTTCCCTCTCTACCTAACCTCCCACCAACAGCTTCTTAACTCTAAAAGAAGCACCTTAGAGTGGAGCACGCATATGTGAAAATCCTCTGAGATGCATCTTAGGACCTGTAATTCTCTGGATGTTTACTTCTTCTCAATAAAAAAGATCCTGAAAAGTCACGTACTAAATAAGAACCTAACAAACGTGAAACTGGTTTTTAAAAATGCATGCATAAGAGAAATTAGAAAAAGCCATCACAATTCTGACAATTGTTAAAAATTCTTTCTGGAATAACACATTTAAGACTGGATTAAGATCCCCATAGGAAATCCCTGAAGGAGACCAGGCTCAGAGAGAACACTGGCTTGAGTCAGTATCTTCTGCACTAAGGACAGGAAAACCCCAGTATAGGCTAGTTAGCCTACAGTAGGAGCATATGGCTGAGAGCTATAGCAGCTATGGCAGCAGGGACATGGGGCTCTGACCACAGGGCTGGTTTTGGACGAGAGGCTGAAGGGTGACCCAAGCAAAGACAAATGGTAGTCAGGGGCTTCCTCCTAAAGAGGACATGTGATTTCTGTACCAAGAAGCAAGTCCAGCCCCACCAAATCCAACTCCTTCCTGGTTGCTTAATATTTATGAATAATGTTTAACGTTTTTTAATACAAAGGGCAGCACTGGGTCACCCATGTTTCCAGACCACTGTAAAGGCCAAGGGCAGCAGGGCTTGGCACAGTGATTTTATAGTCTGTCCCCAAAGAACAAAGAAAACTCTGAGAGAAAAAAAGTGTGATGAACGACAATTTCTCTTAGCACTTATGAAGAAATATTTAAAGATGGAACAATGTAGGAACAGAAGACTCTGGAACATACTAGAAAGTCCTAGAATAGACTCCAGTATAAATGGAAGTCTATTGTAAAACACTGGTAGTATTTCAGATCAGGGGGCAAGGACAAATAATTTTAACTATTGGTGACTTCAAGAAAAATAAATCCTTGACTCACAATTCACCAAAATACCACAAATTCTACTGATATTAATATTTATGTAAAAAAATTTAAATGCTGAGAGAATTTACATTAATATATAATTCTGTAGCAGAAAGTCTTTTTGAACCTAACACAAAGACAGAAACTAGACTAAGTGTAAAGATTCAAATACCAATGAGCTCTCTCCACCAGGAGCCTCCATCAACAATCTCAAAGGGAATTATAACAATCTATCCCACAGCCCTTCCTGTATTCCTAATTCTGGCTCACCCTCCACCTGCTCACTCCTTCTCCAGGTCAGCACCCTATGAGTCACCCAGACTCCTCCCCCTCTTCCAACACAATCTGGTGTACTCCCTCAACCGAAATGACCACTATTCGACCATCTCTCCACTCTGCTGCGACTCCGCCCTGCTCTGATCCTCTCACGGCTGGTCCTGGCTTGGGTCTCATCGTGACACCCCTACACTGTTGCAGGGACTATGCACAGACCTCTCTGTTTCCAGTCAAGACTACCTGCATCTCAATGGTTCAAAGGCCTGTACAAACAACCTTGATTATATAGATATTTTAGATTCATGAATACTTGAGTAGTGAATAAGACTAAGTGGCAATCTGGGGTAAAATATTTGTAATATGAGACAAAGAGTTAAGAGCCCAAATACATATCAAGGACTCTGATAAGCCATCAAGACAAAAATAATAAGTGATACAATAATAAAACTGCACAAATAAAATTTTTTAAATGTGCCAAGAAAAACAGATTAAAATATATAATCAATTTATCAAAAGAATTACAGTGGGCCTTCCTCTCCCTGGTGGTGCAGCAGGTTGAGCAACCCACTGTGAAGCATCCACAGCACAGCAGCACGAGTTCAATCCCTGGCCAGGGAGGGACCCACATGGCACAGCAGACCTCTCCTGCCTTGCCCGCTGCTCCCCTCAGCAGTGTATTTCAGCGGATCTGCCTGTTCTGCTCCCCACTCTGTCTCTGGTGAATCCTCTCACTTCCCATGACTCTGCTTGTACTCCAGCTCTTGTATGCATAAATAAATCTTTTTTTAAAAATACCAGTAAGCAATTGTAAAAAAGAGCCCAAATTGCAAATTTTAAGAAGAAAATAAGAACAAACAGCAACAAAGGCCTCCCTGGAGGTGCAAGGGGTTAAGCACTCCACTATGAAGCCTCCACAGCCACTGCAGCAAGAGTTCGATCCATGGCCTTGCCTGCTGCTTCTCTCAGCAGTGTGTTTCAGTAGATCTGCCTGTTCTGTTCCCCATTCTATCTCTGGTGAATCCTCTCATCCCCCAACACACCTCTAGCCTCCTGTACCCCAGTTCTTGTTTGCACAAATAAAGTCTTAAAAAAAAAAAAAAGAACAAAATAGCAACAATGAAATACTATTTTTATCAGATTTGCAAATTTTAAAAAAATATATCTGGCATGTGGAAAGAATGTACTGACACACTCTCATAAAACCTGTGTTGAGTTGATATACCTTTTCTGGGAGGCACCTGGACAATATTTAGCAAAATCCTTGAAAGAGGGGTATTCCTGGTGGTGCAGGGGTTAAAGTCTCAGTACCATCATGCTATCGACAGTCACTGCAGTATGTGTTTGATCCCCGGCCATGATCCCTGGCCAGGGAGCTGACCCACATAGCACAGAAGACCTCTCCTGTCTTGCCAGCTGCTCCCTTCAGCAGTGCATTTCAGTCAATCTGCCTGTTCTGCTCCCCACTCTGTCTCTGGTGAATCCTCTCACCCCCTGCACCTCTGGCCTATACTCCAGTTCTTGTATGCATAAATTAATAAAAATAAATCTTAAAAAATCTTGAAAGAAAGCATATTCTTTTATCTAGCCATTCTACTTAAAGATTGCATGGGATAAAAATGAGGATGTGCACAGTCATTATTAGACAGAGGCCCCAACTGTTAGTAATTGAAAGAGACTATTAATAATAAGGCATTAGTTAAATAATAGCATGCACACAGCAAAGGAAGGAGAGATTCCTAAAAAATTTACTTATGGACAAGGAAAACTTCACAATGTATTGCAAAGTATAAAAAGCAAGTCACTGAACAGTATGAGTATGAATCCATTTATGTAATGAAATGTGTATGTACATGTCCATACATATGCAAAGAAAAAAAGATCATAATGGATGTAACTAAAATAGTAATGTGATAGGGCCCTCCCCTGGTGGCTCAGTGGGTTAAGCAACACACTACAAAGCAGAGCGCAGCCACTGCAGCACAAGTTCGATCCCTGCCACCGGCCAGAGAGGTGACCCACATGGCATAGCAGACCTCTCCTGCCTTGCCCGCTGCTCCCCTCAGCAGTGTGTTTCGGTCAATCTGCCTGTACTGCTCCCTACTCTGTCTCCGGTGACTCCTCTCACCACCCCCACACTTCTGGTCTGTACCCCAGTTCTTAGATGAATAAAAAAAAAAAAAAACTTTAAATTTTAAAAGTATTTAAAAAAAATAGTAATGTTATAGATCGCTGTGTTATAACTTTTTGTTTTCTTCTTTGTGTTTACTTCTTTTACAAGAAACATGGCAGTCATGCGAACCTCCCCCCTACCACCCACTCGGTAGTAGTCCCTGTTTAGAATGTGGCTATAAGTATTCACATCCCTCACATGTGACAAATAAGCTTTTTCTTGTGCTACAGTTTAACTTTTCAGATTTAATCTGGTCTCCTCAATTTTTGAAACTACGGGGAAGGTCTGTGTCTTACATTTCTATTATGTTCCTCTGAGTGCCTAGTATATAGCATGTTCTCAGCAAATGACCCAAGAAAGAATGTGTCACTTCTGAGTTCAGGCCCCTGTGGGATGCCCAAGCATGGGTTGGCTGGCTCCACAGGTGTGGCATCCAAACCCGGTTCTAGGCCAGGCCTGCAGCTGTGTGTTATGGGCCACCTGTCAATCTGGTCCAGTGACGATGTCTATTGTTGCTGCTAATTATTGCTGAGTGACAGGGGCTGTTTGTTTAAAGCATAGATTACTGCCCCCACACCCAGAGGCAAAGCCAATCCTATGGCATCCTGTAATTAATGAGGCAGTAAGTATTTCCTCTGGTGCACAGCTGGCTTTGATCCAACAATCCTTTTTCACTCCTGCCACCATCACCCTTTCAACAACTTCTCATCGTGGCAGTTGGAGAAGCACCCACTTCATCCAAACTGTGGACTGAATCAAAACAGCCCTATGCCCCCCAATGTCCCAAGCCTGACTCACCAGTTTTTCCTAGTCCTTGATGATAAAGTTTGCTCTCATATTTAAGCAAATCTATAATCTAAGCAGTCCAGTCTTTAGGCAGGAGCAGATGAGAGAGCACTATAGGAGTGATGGGGTTTTTTCATGCAAATTCAACAAGTAAATTTTCATGGTTGCCCATAATCTCTGCAATCAGTGCTCCAATTAAATCCTCCCTAGGAAAAGAAGATACAAAAGTCAACAGAGATGAGGACTGAGACTCAAGAAGAGACCAATGAATTGCTTTTTCTTCTTCCTATAGAAGTGTCAACAAGATATCAACAATCCCTGATGGTCCCTTATAAGTAGCACAGGCAGAAGTCCTGGAGTGCTTGCCATGGCACGTGTGAGAGGCTACATGGCGGCAAAGCCTAAACTGCCACAACAGGAACCTTAGACTAGGCACTGCACTGCCCCAAGCCTCACTTTCCGTATCATAAAATGAGATGGTAAGAGTAGAATCTGCTTCACAGAACCGTGGTGAAAATTGAGTTAATTTTTGTAAAATGTTAAAAACAGTCTCAACTATGAGTGAATGAGAGTATTTACCAGGGTTAAAAAAGCAAAAAGGGTCTTCTGAAAGCATCCCTTAGAAGTCTCCTGAACATCCTCGTCCTTCTCCATGAAGAAAGACCCCACACAGTGAGGGTCAAGGGAAAAAACTTCCTTTGGAACCCAAAGTAGACACAACTGAGTTCAGAACCATGGGCCCAAACCATTTCTATGGAATCCCTTTGAGCAGCCCACCAAGGGCCTCAGGTGCTGAGAGGACCCAGAAGGTCATGGTGGCTGCCATGAACCAGAAAGGCTAGGGATGATCCCACCTGCCTCTGCAGAGAGGCACACTGCTATAAGCAGATTTCTATGGGTTTCTAGCACAAATACATAACATCTGCTAAATCCAGAATGCAACGTGGGACCTGACTACCCACTTCAAATCCCAGTTCCATCATTTATCCAGTAAGTATATGTTACTGCTATCTTTGTGACTAAGTTTTATCTTTGGTCAAGCATTAACGGAGCCTCTAACACTGGGTTGTCATAAAGGTTATATGACTTAAGACATGCAAAAAACTATTATTCCCCTAGGAGGAATATAAGGGAACCAAATAAGGATCAAGGAAAGGAATAATAATAATAAAGACACAAAAACCAAAAATGAAAAGACAAGGACAAATTGGGGACACTTGGTGGGGAGGGAAGAGGGGGAGGGTTGAGGGCAGACGGGAGCATGGGGGACTGAGGTGATGGTGTACTGGTGATATGGTGATGGGGAATACATGGGGATTACAATTGATGTCAAACAGATATAAGTTTTAAAAAGTTAATATTATAAAAAAAAAGACCTATGGAAATAGTTTAAAAAAAATTATGTGATCCATAGATACTACTATGATGTTAACTGTGCCCTTATTTGCTAATAGATAAAGCTTTGGAAACCTTTGCCCATTGGTTGGTTAAATATATATGGCATATCCAATCTATGGATCATTGGATGACCAATGAAAGAAATTAATTAAAACTCTTATCTACTTAAATAGAATTTTTTAAAACTAAAGTAATTTATTAAAGACTCAAATGAGTTACAGATAAGCATATAGCTTGAGATTATTTGTATATATTTTTAAAGATTTATTTATTTATGCATACAAGAACTGGGGTACAGGCCAGAGGTATGAGGGGTGAGAGGATTTACCAGAGACAAAGTGGGGAACAGAACAGGCAGATCAACCAAAACACACTGCCTAGGGTAGCAGTGGGCAAGGCAGGAGAGGTCTGCTACCACGTGGGTCACCTCCCCAGTTGGGGCAGGGATCAAATTCAGTGATACAGTGGCTGCAGTCTGCTTCATAGTGTGTTGCTTAACCCATTATATCACCAGAGAGGTCCCTATTTGTATATTTTTTCAAAACTACATAAAATACATGTCCATCTGCACAATTTCTAGAAGAATCTTCAAGAAGTTGTTAACAAATATTCTATCTAGGGAGAGGTAGAGAACTTTTGCTTTCTTCTTTTATCTGTTAAAATTTCCTTCTATGAGCATGTGTTTTGGTTTTTTAACTATATTCACTTTTTATAAAGAATAAGATAACTGTCTCTATTGCTGTAGAACCATTTTTAAAACATATAACTTTTTAAATGTGGCAGAAATATGAATAGTATTGATATAAGCCACAAAAAGTGATTCTCAATTCATAAATTCTGGTGTACAAGAAATCAATCTTTAGTGCCTATAATTCAATTAAATGTGCATGGTAAGTTTTTATCCTGGTAATAGGAAACAATTCTGAGTATGACTGAGTCTCTAGAACACTAGGAAGCACCCAACAAGGAACAGAGGAGGTGGCTGTGAAGTCAGCAAGGTCAAGTCTAATAGCTTCTGCTGCCCTATACAACTCATGCCAGTCAGGAATCTTGGACAAAGCTGCCTGTCTCCTCACACATGCATACCATGTATCTACCACTCTGCAATCTAACTCCTGCCTGCCCAGGTAAGCCTCTAGAAGACAAAGTAAAACTGGAGCACCATAGATCTTTCTGCCCCCAGACAGTCTGTGAAAAGGCCACAAAGGCTTGGAGATCTTCCCACTCCAGGTGAAATCCTTCTTCCATCTTGTTCTAAGGCATTTCAGTCTGTGCAAAAGAATCTTCTTCTTCTTCTTCTTTTTTTAAATTTATGCATAGAACAAGTGGGGTGTAGGCCAGAGGTGCAAGGGATGAGAAGATTCACCAGACACAGCGTGGGAAGCAGAACAGGCAGATCTACTGAAATACACTGCTAAGAGGAGCAGTGGGCAAGACAGGAGAGGTCTGCTGCGCCAGATGTGGGGTAGCTCCCTGGCCAGGCATGGAACTCAGGCCACATCAGGCTGCAGTGGCGATTATGTGATAGCACTGAGACAATCCCTACAACACCAGAAAGGCCCAGAATCTTTTTTTCCTTCAATGAGCTATTCTGCAAATTCTAAAGTTTTCCTAACTGCTTACATTTTTGGCACACGAAAGCCAGAGACACCTAAAGGTTGATTCCATTTCTAATCTGGGGAGCTGCCTTAAGAGGAAAGGCACTCCATCAATGTATAAGTGGGAAAGGGGGAAACACAGGAGAGAAAAAGAGGTAAATTTCTCAAATATTACCCCAGTAACTCATACATGTAAATGTGGAGAAAAGGGCGTGAACACTTCTGCCAAGTAACAGTGTCTACCAATAAAGGTAGGCTTTGAGGTAGGGGAAGCAGTGGAAGGGGAGCTTTAATACTGTATCCTGTATACTTCCAAACTGCTTGGATTTCTTTTGGTTTGATACAACTGTATTCAGTATTGCATAAATAATCTGAGATATTTTAAATAACTCAATACTTACGTATCTTTTGCCTTCAGCTGGAAGGGTGGATGCTGACCTGTTTGCACAAGAGATGGTAAGGTTGGCTGGAAAATAACTCAAAGGGAAGGAAGAGACAGGCACAATATGCTGACATGTAGACAAAGTTTTTCTCAGGAGAAAGCCAATTCTGAATTAGAGTGGTATTCGTGACTTAATCATAATAGTGGGGCCAACCCCCACAGTTCTATAAAACAATGGGGACACCAGAGGTCCAACTGCCCTTCTGAAATTATGCCAACAGGAGTGTCAATGGCTCCTGGCAGGCGCAGCATGCTTGATGGGTGTGGCAAGGTTCAGCAAAACTGACTGCTCTATGGGGTGTGGCAGGGGCAAAGGGAGGTTGCAGAGCTGGAGAAGGAAAAAAGATAGCTAGGGGGCTGGTGGTATAGACAGTCTAAACTTATCCACAAGCACATGGGAGAAAGACACCCTGGGGACACCCAAACGCTAGAGGGGTGAGGGTATGAAACTAAGCAGGCGCTGGGATCCTGCACTGGCAGGCAGGAGCAAGAGTCAGAGACACAAGTGGATGAATGCTAATGATGTGATGAGTGCACAGGAGTTCAGGTGTGTGCACAGGTGGGGAGCAAGGGAGAGGGAGCCACAAAGTCTATGTGGGAGGAGTCATGGAAGGACTTCTGAGTCAGCTGATAATGGCAATTCAGAGTAGATGGGAAGGGTGGAGAGCATGAGGAACTGCACGTGCACAGGAGTGCAAAGGAATGAAGCTGTCAGGGAGTGAGCATGGGCTTGGGGAAACTGAAAGCAGCTCAGGAAGTGGTGAAGCCACAAAGCTAGTGTTCTAAGGGAAGGAACTTGGACTTGATCCTGCAAGCAGTGGTAAGTTCAAGAGCTTTAAGCAGGGAAATGATCAAATTACTATTACATTTCCACTACTTCCAGCTGACTCCCACCTACTATACAGTCTCACGGTGTGAGTGTTATTTCCTCCAGGAAATACTGCTTGACTCAACAAATCCTCAGCTAACTCTTCTAGGGGAGCCCAAGCAGCTGCCCTTCATCTCTCCCCCTCAAACTGTTTCTTGATTACCTATGCCTTATATTTTTTTCCTTCCCTTGTATACTGTGAGTGCTGGACTCTTCTCTGTTGTGTTCTCTGTTGTATTCCAGCATCCTGCTGAGGCTGGTAAGAGAAGTATTCAATATGTACTTAGAATTGAAAAACAACGAGACAACATATAAGAAGATAACTTCTGTGGTTTCCAAGCCTAAGCTACAGAATATATGTGGAAGGGTTGGGGAGGAAGCTAGGGGACAATGGAGAAGGGTATTTCAATAGTTTGGGTAAGAAGTAAGGAAGGCCTAAACCTGAGGCAGCAGTGGTGGAGCTGAAGAGCAGGGAGAAGTTGGGAAAATATCTTGGGGACTGGCACGATAGGCCTGAGGGATTAGATGAGGGATGTGAAAGAGTCAGATAAAGGAAGGAAGACTGCTGGGTTTGTTTCAAGCAGTCGGATAGATGGATTACCCAAGACTGGCCATTCTGGAAAGGGAGGCAATGTGTGGGGGAAGATGATGAAATAAGAAGAGACATGTTGGCTTAGACATGCCTGTAGGGCATACAGGTGAAGCGGTCCAAGGGACAACTGGAATCATGGAACTGGAGTCCAGGAAGACATTTTACTATAGAGATTTAGGAGCTATCAGCCTGCAAGTGAAGACTGAAAACTAGGGAGCTAAGGAGGTGGTGAAAGGCAAAAACCCACTAAAAAGGGAGGGCTGAGGAGATATGGAAGAAAAAGAAGCGAGGAAGGAAAGTCGAGCAATATCACTGTTATTATCGAGAAGTAGCTTTAAGGACTAGCAGAATCCAATTGTGTGAAGAAATAAAGAGTCTGCCCAAGTCCCCTTTTACAGTTAAGAAAATTGAGCCCCAGGGAGGCCATAGTTATTATTGCCCAAAGTCACATAAATCAGTAGTTTTAAATGATAATCCCTAGACTCCTGGGGTTCCCCAGAATCATTCTAGGGTGATCAGAGTGGTCAGGAACATTTTCATAATAATAAAAAAAACTTCTGCAGTATTCTTTTGTTTACATTTACACTGATAATGCAAAAGCTACAGTGGATAAAATTGCAAGGCTCATATACAAAAAATCATATTCTTTGTCCCCACGTACTTATTGTTTAACAAAAAGGTCAGCTTCATATGAGAATGTCCATGATGAATAATAACTATTAACTTGACGGACACCTGACCCTTGTTTATTTATCTTATTAAGCGTTTGTGCACAAAGCCCTTCTGCTGTGTACTGAAGTACTGGATGCATTTTCATTCAGTACATGACAGCTGAAATACCCGCTTTTTTCCCGACACATCATTTATATCAGAAAGACTGACAAACTATGATTAGTCAGGTTTAGGTATTTATCATTTTCTCAAAAAAAAAAAAATATATATATATATATGAATCAAAGTAAGATGCTATGTCAAGGAAAACAGCTGATAGTATTTTTTGCCCAAGATAAAATCTGGGCTGTCAAGTGAAAATTAGAATTTCAGATAATTTCCATACCCTGAATTTGACAGTTTTCCAGTACCCTATGAAATTTACCAGTGAAATCAGTGGTAATAGCAACAAAGAGAGATTCTGATAACGTGAACTGTATCATGCTTCCATCTCAAAGAGCTGCATTACTCAGTCACTATTTTCTAAATGATCAACATGCGATGTTAGAAAATGAGGCATGAACGAAAGACCTATTCAAAATGCTAGATATACCAATGGAGTTTAATAAAACAAAATGTGAGATTTTCACTCATGTAGTTTCAGATTCTGCATGAATCAATAATCTTTCAGAAACGGGCATTGTCACTTTTGGTGACATATTAAAGAAGATACATAATTATTAAAGTTTTTAAATAAAATATCAGTTTTTATAAAAACTGTGTTAATACACGGTGATTTATTACTGTTATTTTAAAATAATAAATACTAAATTTTCATTTCTAATATCCGTTTCTGATTTGTACCATGGTAAATATCTATGGCAATAACGACATAAATAAAATTTTGAAATCTCAATTTTTAAGGGGGTAAAAAGGGTCCTGAGACCAAAACATTTGAGAACTACTGACATAGTCCACCACGCAAATTCCTGTCTCCCAGTTCTTGGGATTTATTTCCAATATACCTACCTCTCCCACTCACTTCTGCATAGAATACAGAACCATAAAATCCTAAAAAACAAAATCAAAAACAGAACTTAGCTAAAGAGGAGATAAGATGGCAGGTTCAGGGAACTAAAGAGAGACCTTTTCTTTCTCTTCAAAATAATGTTCCTTCTAAGGCCAGGGCCTGCTATGCGAAGCAACCCTGGCAGGGCAAGTCCCCTTCGCACTGCTGCCTGTGGGAGAAGGACTGGGAGGCATAGGACTGCTAGGGAACTCAGATGTCTTATCTCTTCACTGTCAGTATCTGATTTGAAGTAAGGCAGGTTGGGCCACTGTTTATTAGTCATCATACACGTGAGGAGGAAACAGAAGTCTGTTCTTAATATCAGTAAATAAAAGACGGGCTGGGAGTGGTGTGGCCTCTCGGATGTAATCCAGGGTTCCTTCACTGGCCTTTTGCTCTAAAATGACTCTCCTCCCAACTCACGCCCAGAGATCTGCACTGTTTTACTTGCAGGCAAGATCTTTTCTTATGTTTACAAGGCACATGGATTTCTGGTTTCAGTCATTCGTCCATTCTTTTGGGTTGCTTACCTTTTTTTATAATAGTTTGTAAAGAAAATTAACACTTTGTATTACTTTTCAAATACAAAACTAGCTTAAAAATAACTAAAAAGTAAAAATAATGAAAGAGAAGACAATATATTTTTTCAAAGCTGGTTCTTAAGACAAAATAAGCCTCTAACAAAAACTAGTCATGAAAAAAGGCATAACATATTAAATGATACTGGGAATGAAAAAGTAAAATAGACATCTAAAGACACTAGAAGACTGAAAATTTTCAGGATTTTTTTTTAAGATTTATTTAATTACGTTTGACATCATTTGTAGTTCCCAGGGAGTTCCCACCACCATTTCACCCGTGCACCATCACCTCAGTCCCTTGTGCTCTTTCTGCCCTCATCCAGGTCTCTATCCCACCACCCCCCACAATGATCCCTTTGATTTGTCTTTGTCCTTTTGTTCTTATGGTGCTTTTTGTTTGTTTTTGGCTGTAATTGTTCATTTCCTTAAGCTCCTCTTATTATTTTTTTTTGTAGTTGTTCTTTTACTTTCCTCCTGAAAGTGAAGCCATCCGGTATTTTCTCTTGCCTTCTGACTTGTTTCACTGAGTATAATTCCTTCTAGCTCCATCCATGTTTCTATAAATGGCCCCGGTTTATCCTTTTTGATTGCTGAATAGTATTCCATTGTGTATATGTACCACATTTTCTTGATCCAGTCATCTACTTTTGGGAATTTGGGTTGTTTCCAGGTCTTACCTATTATAAATAGTGCTGCAATAAACATTGGGAGCAGGTATTCTTTTGGATTGGTGTTTTTGTGTCCTTTGGGTAGATCGCTAGGAGTGGGATTGCTGGGTCATAACGTAGTTCCACCTCTAGTAGACTGAGGAAACTCCATACAGCCTTCCATAATGGTTGGACCAGTTTGCATTCCCACCAGCAGTGTAGCAGAGTTCCTTTTTCTCCACATCCTCGCCAACATTTGTTGTTGGTTTTTATGATGCGTGTCATTCTTACTGGTGTAAGGTGATATCTCATTATGGTTTTAATTTGCATTTCCCTGATTATTGAGCATTCCCTGATGTTGAGCATTTTCTCATGTGCCTCTTGGCCTTCATGTTTATTTTTTGAACTCCACTTTTGAAACTTCTTAGTACTAAAATTGACTATAGGAGTAGTAATAGGTTTAATAATATTTATAGTAGTGGTAGTAGAAGATTCCAGGATCTCTTCAATTACAAAACCTGCAGGGCAGAGTTCATTTCTCAATTGTCTTTCATGACAATAGTGGCCTCTGCAGCCTAGTTGGAAGGGAAAAGGGTGCTGAGAGTACACAGGAAGGGCTGCCTCTTGTTTAGTAACCCTGCTGGGCCCGGAGTCAAAATTACCCCAGTGCTTGAGATGGTGATGGGGAATACATGGGGATTACAATTAATGGCAAGTATATGTAAATTTTAAAATATTTTAATTATAAAAAAAGAGGAAAAAAAATTACCCCAGTGCTGTACCAGGTCTTTAAAACATCCTCTGTTAGCTTCCCCACAGCTCTGGCACCTCAAATATGATGCTCTGTCTGGCCCATCAGTCCCAGGTAGGCACAGAGACACTGATGTCAGTCTGGCTTTGCCCAGTCCAAGGCTCAGTCCAGTCTTCTTCCTAACTCCCTATCTCTTCTTCTCCTTTCCTCACTCCATCTCCTCTCTTCTCTCCTTTACTTCCTCCCTCTCCTTTCCCATTTTCTGGTGGAAAACAAAGAGTAGTTGCAAGTACAGCTGGAGTCATGTCAGGTGCTGCATTACCTTCCCCTACATCCTGCCATTCCCTCTCTACTGCCGTGTGGTACTTCTGGCCAGAGAAGTTGCAGCAAATAGGTGGAGTCCTGGGGCCTAATCCTAAACTGTCTTGGCTCATTCCCTAACTCATTTCCTACACTGATATAAGAATGAACAGAGCAGAGGTGCAAGGTGGGTGATGCTGTGTGTGATAATGGGAGGTAAATGCCTAGCTCTGAGCCCTGTTATTCGAGTTAATGTAAGATATACACCATTTATTTATACTTTAAACTGTTGGTGCCCCAAATTAACGTTCTACATATCTAAGCAATGCTGTCTCAAACTTTTCAGTGCAACTGGGTAAATACAAATTAAATCTCTTTAAATGTGTTACTCTGTCCATACAAGCTTGTCACCACTCATATTGCCCTAAGCAACAGACACCAGAAGGGTCACTACTGCAGTATGCGTATGCGCAACATTCATATATGTGTGTTGGTGGGTAGAAATCCATTAAGTATTTTTGAAAGAAAGGATGATCTCCTTCCAGAAAATGATAAGGAATGCCCGTATACCCAATACTGCCATGGTTAAGTTATAATGTGCCTTTATGCGCCTATCCACTGGGAGGAGGAAGGGTCCAATCTGGATTGACTCTATTCCCTAGCAGCCTCTAAGGCAGGTGCTTCAGAGGACTCCTTACCTTGCTCAAAGCCTCAGAGATTGGATGGGATGTTGAGGGCAGATACTGTGACCTCCAACTTCTGCTGATTACCTGGTCTAGAGTGGCTACCATGTATAGATAATAGAAAACTGATGCTGCAATGACATTGACCATACTCAAGGTCAGGACACTTGTTAGACACGTCTTAGCACATTAAAGGACATAGTCTGTTGAAGGCATTAAAGTCGGAACATCCCATGTTTGGCAGTCCCTACCAAAGTCAGCCTCTGGTGAGAATGTGAATAGGAATCTAACATCAGAGACTGAAAACCTACAAGAGTAAGAAAGAGGTGCCACATCATGGGCACTTCTCTATGTAGGTCAGTTATTATGATTTGAAAGAAGCTAAGAAAGGTCCCTAGATTCCCCCTCCGATCCAGTCAAATGATGTCTAAAATCCCCAAATTAGAGCTCTCATCCTTCCCCTGCATTTTCACTAGTTAGGACAATGCTGGATGAAATTGGCTCAAGTGGGACAGGGCTAGGACTAATACAATTCTCAGCTGTAGACACTCTTCACCACCCCAGTGTAGAGGTAGGCCTTGAGACTAAAATATGATAGGGTAGGTGTGGAAGTGGCTAGAGGGAACAAGTAGATAGCTTGCTAACAGTGCAACTGATTCTAATGACATTAGACTTTCAGGTGTCTCTCCCCTAACCCCACCAAACCAAATTTTATTCAATCTTTAGAAATTAGTGAGCACTGCTTCTGAGTACCCACTTCTACCTGCCACTTGAGACCTATGAAGTAGGGTGCGTTCAGTATTAGCTCTGTACGCTGTTAAGTTATAAGTGACTAATCCAAAACCTCCCTCATGAGTGCCTCTGTATTTAGGATCAAGGCCTTACAGGCAACATAATAAGAAGCGTGGTATCTTTTGATGTGATCTGTCAGGTCCTTAGGAGACTGCCTTCCAAAAATACCCCCACTCCAGAACTAATTGGTACCTAAAATTTCATCATTAGAGGGTCCTAAAGTTACATAATAGGTCCCTAGGAAAACACAAAGATATCTTAACTCTGGGTGGGCATCTGGGTAATTAGTGAGTTAGGGTAATGGAAGCTATCAGGTTTTTCCACCCTCCTTCCATTAGCATCAATGATAGGCCCCTGCGTCCTGCATGCATGCCTGATGGTGGGCACCCAGAGTAGGGTGTGGGCACCTGTAGGTGAGCACACCTGGGCTGAGATACTAGTCATATTAAGAGCAGTGCCATGGGGACTCCAGTAGTGGCAAAGAAGCAGAGGCAGCAAAAAGAGAAGCTCAGCAGCAGTAGTAGAAAGCCCGGAGAGAGTGAAGATTCACCAGGGGCTAGGAGGCCTGCCAGCCTGCCATGTGCCTGGTTGCCTCACTACAAATGGTGTAGATCAATAAAAGCCTACTCCTTTACCTGCCTGCCCAGAATGTAGAGAACCTGTCCTGTGTCCTCCTGCCACTACAATGAGAAATCATTTAAGAACCAACCAGTGGTAGCCCTGGAATACCTAGATGAGAGGGACTTAGAATCTGTGGAAAGAGGAGCAAAGGGGTCTCTCTGATGGCCCAAGGGGTTAAGCACAGCACTGTGAAGCATCCACAGCCACTGGAGCACAAGTAGCTCCCCAGTCAAGGGGGGTCACCCACATAGCGCAGCAGACCTCTCCTGTTTGGCCTGCTGCTCCTCTCAGCAGTGTATTTCAGTCAATCTGCCTGCTCTGTTCCCCACTGTCTCTGGTGAATCCTCTCACCCCCCACACCTCTGGCCTGTCCTCCAGTTCTTGTATGCATAAATAAAATCTTAAAGAAAAAATAAGAGTGTTGGAATTATCTATGTTGTGGATACATAACTTTTAATTACAGTAAATATTTATTTAGGGTGGCTTTGGCCAAAGGATATATTTGGGGTACTAAAGACTCTCCCATAAACCACCCCTTGACACTACCATTGCAACAAGAGAAACAAGCTAAGCACCTCAGAAATCAAGATGCAAAAGTCCTAAACTTGGGTGAAGGAGTCTATCAAATTCAATCCCCTCCCCTCTCAGTAATTTGCTTGTCAGAAGTAGTCAAACATTCCAAAGTTGAACTGAGGAATATTCAACAAGGTCTCAAATCCTAGTCCTCTAAATTGTGTGCAAGACTCCCCCTCTGGAGGAAGCTAAGGTAGTACAGACCTTTGGGCCAAGAATGGCAGGAAAAGGGCAGCTTAATTATAGGCTTAATTGTTCAGTCACGTGATGCCATCTCACTGTTTCCTATCATGTAGTCTCTTTTGCCCCTCCTCCTCTGGTCTCCCTCTTCTCTTTTCCCCTCTATTCGCTCTGTTTTGATTTGGTTAAAATAGAGGCAAACTCTGGTCTCTTCTATTTTTAATACCCAGCCATTACATAATCTACACTGTAATTGCTGACTTGAAAAACTATTGGCAACAGTAGAAAATCCCCAGAGTTTTAAACAGGAAAAGGATTATTACAGCACAAAAGTCTTTGGCAGTTTTACTGACTGGTAAACCGTCTGTAATCATCACTTGCCAGTGAGAGTCACATGGGCCCTGGGAAATACTCTCCCTACCTCGGGCTACCTCAGGAAAAGCAGGTTGGGGGAAGGGACAAATTAGAGCCTCAGCTGGGAAGAGGATGCTTTAAGTGACCAGGCAGAGGGTGAGAGGGACCACTAGCAGCCCAGGGCTGAGTTCAGGAGGTTTAAGGAGTGAGTTTCAGTTACCCACCCCAGCCCAGGGGCTACCTTTGCTTTATTTTCTCAATAGAAAGTGAAGTTTTCAAGTATCCCAAACCTTTCCTTCATAACTTCCCAGGCATTCCTACAGCCTCCACCACACTCCTGTTGGAACATGAATGAAAGTTAAACAAGACGATTTTATATAGAAACAGGACAGGAGGACTGCCTGTTTATCACAGAGACCTGACCCATCCCTCTGCAAGGCTTTCCGGATATTAGGCCAGCCACTAAAATTTGAATTCTTCAATAAAATAATCCAATTAAAATATAAAAAGTAGGGGCCTCCCTGGTGGCACAGCGGGTTGAGCGCCACGCTGTGAAGTATCTGCTGCACAACAGTGCGAGTTCGATCCCCGGCCAGGGAGGGGACCCACATGGCGCTGCAGACCTCTCCTGCCTCTCCCACTGCTCCCCTCAGCAATGTATTTCAGTTCATCTGCCTGTTCTGCTCCCCTCTCTGCCTCTGGTGAATCCTTTCACCTCCCGCTACTCTGACCTGTAGCCCAGCTCGTGTATGCATAAAAATATTTTTTAAATATATATATATATAAAGTAGGTCTTTTGTAAAGGGTTTCACAGTCAAACTAAAATTTACAATGTCCATAAAATTCTCTATAGTTGGGAGTATGTAGGGGGTGTGGGTAATGTAGACGATGCAAGAGGATGGGACCACTTTCCTTGCTTTTATCAGTTCTGCCACAAACCTAACTCCAAGAAACAAGGAGGTCAATCCAACAAATTGGGTAACTAGATGAGAAAATTCATCCAATCAATGTTTAGTGAATGCCACACTTATTGGGCTCATTGCTAGGGACACAACAGTGAGACGCATCACTGACCTCATGGAACTGCCAGGTGAGAGGGAGACAAGCATTAATCAGAATATTACATAAACATATCATTACAAGCCATGATGACGGGTTGCCAGGGAAAAGTATAGGGCACTAGGGGCTATAGAAAGGGGGGTCTTGATAGAGTCTGAGGGTTCCTAGAAAAATACCCTAAAGGTTTCTTGCAATTCAGAACCACATCTTCTTTCCCTTGCTCCTATAGTTAGTATTTACTGGGTTTTTTCTATGTAGACAGGGTAACGTTAGGTTCTTTATATGTATGGTTATGGAGCCTCCTAGCCCCTGGCGAGCCTTCAGTTTCTGGGTGTTTCACTGCCATGCTTCTCTCCTTGTACTCGTGGCGTCCCCGTGATGCCACCCTATATGCCCCGTGTCTCAGCCCAGGTGTGCTCACCTACGCATGCTCACACACCCTACCTCAGGTGCCTGCAGTCAGGCATGCGTGCAGGACCATAGGTGTCTATCACTGACACTAATGGCAGGAGGGAGGAAAAACCTGATAACCTTCATTTACCCTACAATGATTTGATTCATATAACAAACTTACACAGTTCAGCTGTTTAAAACAGAAGAATCTGTTGAAAAAGGTTCAACCACACTTTGCAATAAGAATGATAGACAGGGAGCTCCCCTGTGAAACAAGGGGTTAAGTCTCAGCACCATGAAGCCACTGCAGCATAAGGTCAATCCCCAGCCAGGGAGCAAACCAGACTCCCCTCAGCAGTGTATTCAGTAGATCCGCCTTTCCTGCTTCCCACTGTGTCTCTGATGAAGCCTCTCACCCCACACCTCTGACCTGTACCCCAATTATCTATGGAATAAAATCTTAAAAGAATGATATACAATTCATGATATGAATTAAAACTCTACTAGCTACAGGGCCTCCCTGGTGGCGCAGTGGGTTGAGCAACGCACTATGAAGCGGACCGCAGCCACTGCAGCACGAGTTCGAGCCCTGCTGCCAGCCAGGCGGGGGGACCCACGTGGTGCGGCGACCTCTCCTGCTGTGCCCGCTGCTCCCCTCAGCAGTGTACTTCCGTTGATCTGCCTGTTCTGCTCCCCGCTTTCTGTGGTGAATCCTCT
>JAGFMF010011626.1:917859-931001 GCA_019455555.1 Galemys pyrenaicus
GGACTGAGGTGATGGTGCACTGGTGAGATGGTGATGGGGAATACATGGGGATTACAATTAATGGCAAGTATATGTAAATTTAAAATATTTTAATAAAAATTAAAAAAAAAGAAGATGTGGTACATATACACAATAACTAGAGTCATTTATAGAAACATGGATGGAGCTGGAAGGGATTATGCTCAGCAAAATAAGTCAGAAGACAAAAGAAAAATACCGGATTTTTCCCCCCCTAGGAAGAATATAAGGGAACCAAGTAAGTGATCAAGGAAAAGAATAATAACAATAATAAGAAGAACACAACAAAAACAAAAAGACAAGGATAAATTGGGGCTACTTGGTGGGAAGGGGGGAGGGAATGGGTTGAGGGCAGAAAGAGCACAAGGGACTAAGGTGATGATGCACTGGTGAAATGGTGGTGGGAAATCCATGGGGACTACAACTGATGTCAAATATATGTACATAAAGAAAAGGAGAAATAAAAAAAAAGGATCCAGTTAACTAGTGGGCTACACTAGGATACCCAATACTCAAAACCTTCAAAAGGAACCAAAATGCATGAAATTTAGTGGTGACTTGCAGAAGCATCTAGAGTGAGAGGTACAAATTATTCTGCTTGTGCAAAAAACAAGCTCAGGATCATATATGGGGAAGGGAAGATGATCCAAACGTGGGAGAAAGAATGTAGAATCCCTTCCTCTTCATACCTTAGCACTCTACTCCAGATCAGAACTGGAGGCCAGAACTCCAAAAACTTGACTAATGCATACAGTAAGTGGTGAAATATATGGTGTGATTCAGCACAGAGACTGGGAGATAGGTGTTCAATGGGTGTGTGTTGAATGAAGCACCAAGAAACATTTCCTAACTCCAAAGAAATTTTTTTCACTGACTGTCACATTACCATCATCTGGAATTCTGCCACTTACTGTCTATTCCTCTGAGGTAAAAAGCCTTAGATTTTCCAGAACTATGTTTCACCAAATACCATAATCTGTGATATTTTAATAAACACCTTTCAGGGGGAAAATGGTTCTCTAATAAGTTTTGGAAAATGTTTTAGTATTTATTTCCCTTTGAGAGTTTTATAATACATATTAAAAGCTCTTTTTCAGGCAGAGACAGCTGAGAGAGCTAGCTAGAAATTCAAGACAGGGGCCAGTCAAAGCTAAGAGTCCTTCCAACTGCACAGTTGGACAGACCAGCATGACATCCAATTATCCCAAAAAGTAGAGTTATCTACAGAGTCAGGATGGTCAACACTGGGAGATGTGCATGGGCAGGACAATACCTTCTGAAGCAAGATGCAAGAGAAGTCTCCTGGTATCAGAGAAAAGATCTGGCCTGAATGAGGCTGGAAAACAAAGACTGTAGTCCCTGGGATGGGCTGACAATGGGGTTGCAGTCCTGGACAGGGCTAGGGACTTTCAGGCAAGGCAAATGGACAGCTTGGTCCTGTTAGGGAAAAATAAAAATGAAGATGAGTCAAGGGAAGGCAGAGACTTGGTAGGCAGCGGTGTCTCTCAGGGCAGAAAACATATATCCAGGAGTTCCTCCCTCCCTTCTAGGGTTCTGGCTCCAAAATCCTGGTGTACACCAGGATTTTGTACACAAGCAGAAGATGTACACAAGCAGAATACACAAGACCCAGCTAGATCTTGTGTATGGAGCTATGGAGGTCAGGGACAGAAAAGTGGTATGTTTCAACCAGCAATCTCCAGAGAGTTCTACTGATTCCAGTAAGGAAGTAAGTCTAGAGCCTGTCAAACTTTAGGAGGTAAAGAGTGAGACCATTCCCAGGATAGCTGATAGCACTATAGGGAAATATGCTGGGAGAAAGGGCTAAGAACCCAAGAGGCCTGAATGAAACCAAAAGTTTGATTCAAAAGAAAATGTTCTCTGAGAGTCTCCCTGGGGGTGCAGGAGTTAAAGTCTTAGCACTATCAAACTATATGCAGCCACTGCAGCATGAGTTCAATGCCCAGCCAGGGAGCTGACCTACATAGCACAGCATAGCAGACCTCTCTTGTCTCACCGACTGCTCCTCTCATCAGTGTATTTCAGTAGATCTGCCTTTTCTACTCCCACTCTATCTCTGATGAATCCTCTCACTCCCCATACCTCTGACCTACACCCCAGTTCTTGTATGTATGTATAAATAAATAAATAAATAAAATCTTGAAAAAGATAAAGAAAATGCTCTGAACTTAGGGTAGGAATAGGAAAAGAGAAAAATAGAAGCCTGAGAACAAAGTGCATCTACTAACCCAACTGTAAGGAAATGGGAAAGGCACAGAGATTTGAATTGCCTCTGTCACTTATGCTGGGCTACCTCTGGATTAGCTATTTTGGTTCCAAAGTTAGTAGACAAGGGGGAACTGCACCGTTGCATGGACACCCTAAGTGCTTTGTCACTTCTTTTAGTGTGGTTTCTTTTTTCTGGTAAAGCCCTATTTCAAGCACAGATCATTGGGAAATCCAGACCAGAAGCTATCTATTACCAGCAGGCACTGAGGAAGTGCCCTACCCATATTGACATCAGCGGTCTCCTTGCACCACCATTTTACATCATTTCTGGGAAGTCTCCTGCTTCCTAAGATCTGTGATGGTCATGTCTGAGGACATCACAGCAAACCACAGACTCAAAAGTCCTACACTCCTTGTTAAACTCTGCCTGTCAGCTGTCCTCCTAATAACACCATGCCTACATGCCTAGCATGCTGGTAGGAAATCTCCAGTATCCCCATTAGGGTCAAGAGCCTTCACCTCCATCATCCTCTGTTTATCTTTTCTTAGACATAACTATGAAAGAACCAAAGTGTTTCTTTAGAGATCCAGCTTCTCTTTTCAGGTCCTTTATCTCAAACATACGGGGTCTCCTCCCCATCCCAATGAATGGAGGAAAAGAGCCTTCTCTCTGTCCCTACCTTAGTCTAGTCCTCAGAAATCAATCTCATAAACTCATTCATTCCTCCAGTTACATGACCAAAATGCTTCACAATCAAACCCAATCTGGAGTCTCTTCATTTTTAATAAGGCCTCCAAGACTTAAATCAAGGAAAGGAAATTTAACTTGTGGAATTCCAAGCAAAAGCAACTAAATGGGGCAAATCTTTTGAGAGGCAATACACACTCTTGGTGCCCCTGAAATTACACCACTTGACAGATCAGCTCTTCTCTATTTATTCCATCACCTGACACTCTCAGGCTCTCTCCTCTGCCAGCCCAGAGGCCAGGCTCCCCTGGTCTTGTGCCAGCACCCCTGCCATATGGTCTCCCTTAGAAAGGCGGAAGAGAGACAACTCTTGTTTACTCAGTAATAATTCACTGTAATAGTTACATAACAGGTGCCACCAGCTCTAGGACATGTAGTAAGGACACACCACACCTCTGCCTCCTCATGGCTTACTCCTTAGGACATATAAACAGGTTTATTTGGATGATAGGACTAGGATTCTTAAGCAGTAAGCCAGAGTTACCAGTGGTTTTTTGACAGTGTGGGTTACAGAGCAATGAAGACCTAGAGGTATAGAACAAAGGCCTTTTTTTTTTTTTGGGGGGGGGGGGGAGCAGCGGGCACAGCAGGAGAGGTCTGCCGCACCATGTGGGTCCCCTCCCTGGCCGGCAGCAGGGATCAAACTCATGCTGCAGTGGCTGCAGTTTGCTTCAGTGTGTTACTTAACCCACTACGCCACCAGGGAGGCCCCAAAGGCCTTTTTTAATACCCCCTACAGCCAATTGGTATCTTTCCCACATATGTTGTTGCAGTATCTCTATATATAGAATCTAGTACTCTATAACCAGGATGCTCTGGCTAAACATGTCTCAACCAGCATAAATGAGGTAAAGATGGCATCTCCTCATCTTCTCTTCTTTCCCACTTTCCTTTCCTAAATCTCATCAGAGACAGAAGAGCTCTGTAAAAATGGCATGGGCCTTGGAGTTAGACAGACCTGAGGAGAAATAAATGTGAGCTCAGTTTTTTATTAGCTGCTTGAATTTGGGCAAACATAACTTCTCTGACTTTTAGTTTGTCCATGTACAAAATGGAGATACATTACTGATTTGCATTATGCTAATTAAATAAGAAATATACTAAAAGCATTTAACACATGTCTGGCTGTCCAGGGATATGAGTTTCTGTTCTTCTCTAGGTCACCATGAACCTGGTACCCTCAAGTTACTTTCTGGTTGGCTAAGGTCAAGGTATTTGCCTCACATAAACCTTCCCTTCCTTTATTAAACTATCAAAATTCTAATTTCTTAGAAAAGCTAACCTAAGCACACTATTTGAAAGAAAGTAATTCTAATGAAATGAATTCAAGTAAAATATGGATGCTATTGCAGGGGCTCCTATATTAACTCTGTGGGGGTGTTTTTGCATTTTAAAAGGAAGCCTGGAAATTCAAATGGAAGACCAGATTAATGGTGAGGATCTCCCTGTAGCACAGAATCGTGTGCTGACAATGAGAAACAATCATTTATAGGCCATCATCTCATATTGCTGAAAGTCACACCTCAAATCAACAGGTCCAGAATAGAACTTAGGATCCTTGGCTACTCCTTCTGCTTTGGCCAGCACACACCACTTCCTTAGCCAGGAAGTTATGGTGGTATTTTTTCCTTAGGAGGTTTCCAACACTATTTTAAACTCTGAAATCAGGCAACAACAGAATTTGATTATGGTCAAACCTAGAAGCAGTTTGCAGGAGGCCTGTGCCCTACTCCCAAAATCATACCTTACTTTCCTGAATGGCCTCAATAGGCTCAGGTTAATATATGAGGACGAGTGGGTCTGCTACTTAACTTCCCTCTCAATGATCAAGGCAGGAGGACCATGGGGACATTTCTGGGTTTTCCACATATGGGTCACAGAAAGTGATTATTGGGACTAAAAACAGACTGAGTATAAACACTTAGCACAATGTAACATGCTGAGTATAAATCACAATTCAACACAGGAGTTCTCATTATAAGGTACTCTTAGCAGTGTGCTTATTCTAATTGGCTTTCTTGGCAAGTGCCGGAGACTGGGGTCTCAAGAGCCAGATACCCATGATGGATGAAAAGGACAGACTGGCAGCTTCAGCTGGAGTAAAAAGAAAATGAAGTCCAGGTGAGGGAGGGGCTAGTCTAGGCAGGATTATCCAATAGCATGTGCTTAGGGAACTGGCAAAGCAATTACTTTTACTTATCCAAGTAATCATGGGAAAATCAGAATTTTTTTCTGGATTTTACTTATATTTTGCTGGACTTCCTTATTTTGTCTTTAATGTTGTTCTTTAAATACATGTTGAGGGCTAAAGTATGGACACTGTGTTCTTTAAATAGTTTAGGCTTTTAAAGTTCTTAATCTAGTACCCTGGATTCAGCAAGAAGCAGGGAAGGGCCTCCCTGGTGGCGCAAGGGGTTAAGTGGCAGCACTATGAAGCTATCCACAGCCACTGCAGCCGGCCAGGGAGCTGACCCACATGGCACAGCAGACCTCTGTCTCGCCCGCTTTTTAAGAACTGGGGTATAGCCAGATGTGGGGATTCGGGGTAGGTGGAGGATCCACCAGAGACAGAGTGGGGAACAGAACAAGCAGACTGACTGAAACACACTGCCAAGGGCGAGCAGGTCTGCTGGGACATGTAGGTCCCCTCCCCGGCCAACAGCAGGAATCGAACTCGTGCTGCAGTGGCTGCATTTTGCTTCATAGTACATTGCTTAACCCACTGTGCTACCAGGGAGGCCCAATAAATGTTTTTAAAAAAAAAAAAAGAAAAAGAAAAGCAGCAGGGAAAACCAGGTGTTCAAAGTTTCAAGGTCAATATTCATTTCTTCAACGTTCAATAAACATTTCTGGAGTGATTAATGTCAGGTGTTTGCTCAGTTCTGGAATAGAGCAGCAAACAAAATAATCTTTACTATAAGGTTCCCAAGCTCAGTTTAGTGAGAAGAATTGAGAAAATGAGCAGGATTCAAGGCAAAAGATCCACATGAAGTAACAGACAAAATTTCATAGCCAGCAATGTACTGCAGAGGGAAGAGAAACCTCCTTTAGGGTTTATCAGCAGAAGAGACCATAGACAAATAGATACTCAAGAAGATGAGCTAGATCAGATAATACCCTTATCCCCACAACTTCCTTTGGCAGGGGAAAGTCACTGTGGTGAACTGAGTTCATTAAGAACAGGTGACAAGGAGGACCCGCACAGCTAGTGCTGACATGAAGCAACTCCTTCTCTAGTCACAATCATGAACTATGTGTGTGTGTAAGATCTGGAAATCTCCAAAGAAAAAAAAGAATCGAGCTATCTACTAACAAGAATTCCAAGAAGTACAGCAGGCCAGAAATGGAAAGCATAAAAGCAACCACCACAAGAAGCTGGGTCAGCCTCCCACCAAGTGTCTGCCCCATCCATCTCTGACACTGCCTAGAAAGGGAAAATATAAACTTACATATAGTATAATCACTTGGTACAATGTGATATGCTGGTAGAACTGGAACGAGACCTACTGAGATAATCAGACTAGAGTTGAACATTACTATACATCCCAATACAGCACACTTACCTCATAGTTTATATAGTATATAATATATGCTACGTAAGAGTTCTCTATCCATCATCTCTAGCAAATAGCACCTGCCACAGGGTATGTGGATACTCTGTTATATAGAATTATCCTCTCTTCATGTTGAACACAGGTAAGAAATTGGATGGGTCTAGAGTTCCAAAATAAACCGATGAGGACAGAATTCAAGCACAATGGGTACACTATCATTTAAAATTCTCTATCAACACTATCAATACCCCCAATTTTCTATCAATACTGTATTAATTCTATATGAAAATGTCTGCTATAGTCACTTCATCAGTTTCTTGAACACAGAATTTATCATTCTAAGCTAATAACGGTCCCTTCAAAGTAGTCTCCAAGCATGGAACCACTTAAGACTCAAGAACAAGGGAAGAAGCTGAACTGACCAGTACAGCAGTCTCATCACTTAGCATCAAGCAGTAAGTTTTCATCCCAAACTGCTCTATACAGCATATTCATTCCATTGCTTAGTAACTGGAGGACACGTTTTTTAAGATTTATTTATTTATTTATGCATACAAGAACTGGGGATGTAGGCCAGAGGTACAGGGTTGAGAGGACTCACCTAAGACAGAGCGGGGAGCAAAAAAGGCAGATCTACTGAAATACATTGCTGAGGGGAACAGTGGGCCAGACAGGAGAGATACGCTGTGCCATGTGGGTTAGCTACCTGTCTGGGGATTGAACTCATGCTGCAGTGGTTAGTGATAGCTTGATAGCACTGAGACTTTAACCCCTGTGCCATCAGTAAGGTCCTTAACTAGAGGACTTTGACTCAGTCCAGATATTAAATTCATTCCCTAAAGTGGAGATTTATTATCTCTAGGGTATGTATTCAAATATCCTACCTTACTTTCAAATGAAGAGAGAGAAAATAAAAGACTCCTACTCTCACTCCTTCAATAGGGTGTTTGGGATACTACCCAACAGAAATGAAAGAGTCAGATCTGCTGTCTTATCAAAATAAATTCCAGATGGATCAAAGACCTAAATTTAAGGATTAAACTTATATTTAAAAATACACACAAAGTACTCAAAGAGAATGAATTACTATTTTTATAATTTTGAGGTAAAGAAACAAGCCTTTCCTGCACACTGGTCTGAGAACAGAAAAACTGGAAGGGAAAAGATTATTTTGACACCTAAAAATATAAAGCTTGCAGGCAGAAAAAATTACATAAAGTTAAAAGACAAATGAAAAACTGGGAACAATTTGGCACTATATGTAATAGTCAACATATTAATTTTTATGAATTGTTAAGAAAATATTACTGGGAATATGTGTAAAGAATATGACTAATTGATTCAAAGAAAAAATAATAATGTCCAAACTATATTTGAGAAGATCCTCAATCTTTAATATTTAATGACCTCTAAACTAAATCATACTTTTAAAAAAAATATTATTTAGTTATGCATACAAGAGCTGGGATATAGGTCAGTAGTGTGAGCAGTGACAGGATTCACCATAGACAGAATGGAGAGTAGAACAGGAAGATCCACTGAAATACACTACTGAGGGGAGCAGTGGATGAGACAATAGAGGTCTGCTGCGCATGTGCATTAGCTCCCTGGCTAGAGATCAAACTCATGTCACAGTAGCTGGCAATAGCTTGAAAGCACTGAGACTGAACCCCTGCACCAACAGGGAGGACCCTAAATTATACTTATTGAGAACCACATTTACTGCTATTTAGAGTATTGTACTTGGATTAACTGATTTATTCCTCATGCATAGGTGCTATCATTATCCCTATTTTACTAAAGTTGAAACTGAGGGACAGATAACTAAATGACTTACCCAAGGTCACAAAGCCAGAAAGTGGCTAAGAATTCAGACCCCAGCAGACTGGCTCCAGAGTCACATTCTTGACTACCTTGTTATAGTGAGAAGACTACATATCACCTGTCAGGTGGAGAAAATAAAAAACACAGCAACTAGTGTTACTGATGATGTGAAAAAGTAGACAATCTCATGAGCAATTCAAGAAGTTAACAGTCTTAAGGGTAGTATGAATCAACATTTTTTAAAAAGATTTATTTATTTATACATACAAGCAATGGGGTATAGGCCAGAGGTACAGGGGGTGAGAGAATCCACCAGACAGAGTAGGGAACAACACAGGCAGATCGACTGAAACACACTGCTGAGGGGTGCAGCAGGCGAGGCAGGAGAGGTCTGCCGCGCCATGTGGATCACCTCCCCAGCCGGTAGCAGGGATCGAACTCGTGCTGCAGTGGCCATGGTCTGCTTCAGAGTGCATTGCTCAACCCACTGCGCCACCAGGGAGGGCCTCTATGAATCAACATTTTTAATATACTTATCCTTTCACTCACTCAAATCCTTCCCATTTCTTGGAATTCATGCTAAGGAAACACACAAGTGTGCAAAAATACATATGCCAGAATGTTTATCACAGAATGTGTATAATAAAAAGTCCACCAAATTCCTTTATTCAACATTTATTTATTGAGCACAGTGTGTACCAGGAAAACTTTCTAAGTACCAAGTATAGAGACCTGGATAAAAGAGGAAAAAAGAAATCCCTGTCTTCATGAAGTTTATTTTCTAATGGAGAGAGTTAGGCAATAAATAAGTAAGAAAAGTATGTAGTATATCAAGTGGTGCTAAATGCTATAAAAAAATGAAGAGAAGGGAGACAGGAAAAGAAGGTTTGTTATAATTTAAATAAGAGGGTCACATTAATAATAGGGAAGATACACAGACTAAATATTAAAGAGTAAAACTACATTATGGCATCTCCACGTAATGAAATAAAATCCAGCCCCCTATTATGTTTTTATTATTGTGAGAAAATGTGTAAAACATAATCAAGATTTCACCACACACAAAAAAAATCAGCAACTATATGAGGTGATATATGTGTTAAACATATCATAGTTATCCTTTAGCAAATATGTATGTACATTAAATCAGCATGTTGTATACCTTAAATTTATACAACATTGTATGTCAACTGTATCTCAGTAAAGCTGGAAAAAAAAAAAAGATTGCAGAAGAGAAACGGTACTAAGCTATGGTTCCACTAGTAGAAAATTACACTTATATACATACTTATTTCTTTAAATGAGAAAGAGGAATAGCACATAGAGACTGATAATACCAAGAAGTAAGGGTCCAGGCTATATAAGTGAGGTAAGGTGGAATTTGCTTGTTCTCACCCACTCACTCATTGTCCTACCCACACTTACACTTTCTTTGTTCCAGGAAGGATTTAAAGACAGCAAATCCACAAAGTACCCTAAGTTCTTTAATACTGCCCATCTTCTTTGCCCATCTCCCTGTTCCTCCCCGATGGTACAAGGTGATCAAGCCAGTGATTGGCAGTGAAAGGAATAAAACTCTGAAGGGTAAACCCCATGGATCTGAATGGGATTCCTCTTATTTTAGTGTGAAAGAAAGAAGCTTGGGAAGCACACTTCCTATAGATCTATAAGATTTGAAGCAAGGTGGGGCCTCCCTACAGGCACAAGGGGTTAAACTGCAGCACTGGGAAGCTATCTGCAGCCACTGTAGCACAAGTGCAATCCTTGGCCAGGGAGCTGACCCACATGGCACAGCAGACCTCTCCGGCCTCACTGCTGCTCCCCTCAGCAGTGTATTTCAGTCTATCCACCTGTTCTGCTACCCACTCTGTCTCTGGTGAATCCTCTCACCCCCTTTCCCCACTTCATCTCTGTCCTGTTCTTTTTTTTTTTTTAAATGATAGCTAGGGTTTTTTTTTTTTAAGATTTATTTATTTATGCATGCAAGCACTGGGGTACAGGCCAGATGTGCAGGGAGGTGAGAGAATCCACCAGACAGAGCAGGGGGCAGAACAGGCAGATGGACAGAAACACACTGCTGAGGGGAGCAGCGGGCCAGGCAGGAGAGGTCTGCTGCGCCATGTGGGTCCCCTCCCTAGCCGGCAGCAGGGATTGAACTCAGGCTGCAGTGGCTGCGGTTTGCTTCACAGTGCGTTGCTTAACCCACTGCGCCACCAGGGAGGGCCCTCTGTCCTGTTCTTGTATGCATAAATAAATAAATCTTTTTTTAAAAAAAGGTTTCAAGCAAGGCAATCTGCTTCAGATTCCAAATTCATTTCCCACTAAACCCCAAATGCCTTGCAGAACAGTCAAGAGCATGACTGACTCATTCACAAGGATGTGACAAGCCACAGCAAGCCAGCACTCTACTCAGATACAGAAGTGCCTGCATCTTCCTATGAGCAAAAAATGACACAGAGCTTAGTTTTTGCCCCCCAGTTTACCCCATGCCTGCACCCAACAAGCTTATCCTGGCTGTGTTAACTCATGCCTAACACCACACACCCACTGCCTTGCCATGACTAGCCTAGAGATGCACAGATTTCCTGACTAAGATCATCAAGAGTAGGTCCCTACTAAGAAAGTTGCCCCAGGTGACCAAACATACTAGACTGATTGGACTGATTTTTAATCTGGGGTGAGGTTTTTGAATAAGATATTTGTTTTCATATGTGTGCAGGTAGATTACATACTTCTCACCTGTACATAAAGCCATAAACAAAGAACTGGCAACTTCCCGAAGGTGAAATCCATGTTACTATCATCCCGTTTCTTCAGCCTGAGGGAAGAAGTAGAAACACCTTGAAAGAAAAAAAACTTGTATCCAAATATTTCTCACATACTCTGTCACCCTTGGATACCTTGGAGGCCCTGTGTTGTGTGTTCATATACAATCACCAAAAATGACAAAGATTAAAGTTATACAGGTCCAGCTGCCCTGCTGACAGTTTAATAACTAGACTGAAATGAGAAAGAAATCAGATTCTCCTCAGGGCCGCAACACAGAAGTCTCGCTACACACAGCCTTCAGACGCCATCCTTATTAAAAAAAAAAAAACCCTTCATAACTATCAACCTATTTTTAGTACACATGATGAATATACTTAATAACTCACTTCATTAGCATTGCTGACAAATAATTTTTATGAAAAATACTTTAAATTGAATGACAAACCTCTTTTGTTATGTTAACATACATGAACAAAGATTAAATACAAAAGTGAATTAGCTAGAAAGGTGAATAATATAAGCAGGAAAAGGTTTGGAAATACAGGAAAGCATATATTATTTTTAAATTTAAATAACAGTTATTATATATGTGTATAATCAATTATGAGGTAGTAACACAAGGAACAGAAGGAGAGGCCTGGGGGCCTCCCTGGTGGCACAACGGGTTAAGCAACACACTATGAAACAAATGTCAGCCACTGCAAATCTCAATCCCTGCTGCTGGCCAGGGAGATGACCCACATGGCATAGCAGACCTCTCCTGTCTTGCCCGCTGCTCCCCTCAGCAGTGTATTTTAGTAGATCTGCCTGTTCAGTTCCCCACTCTGTCCCTCACACCTATGGCCTGTCCCCCAGTTCTTGTATGCATAAATAAATCTTTGGGAGGAAAAAAAAAGGAGAGGCCTGGTAAATGTTTATGCCTATGATTATTATTTCAATTTATAAATTCTTTGTAATTGTGTAACATATAGTCTTTTAATGTATCCACTTCATATTCATCAACTAGTTTTATTTAAAAACTGATGCTCACTAAAGAGTTTAGGAAAAACGAAAACAAAAACAAAAACTTGGGAGACTGCATATAACAAACACAGATATTTTCATTTTATTGCTCTTCACTTTACTGAACTTAACAGATAATGTATTTCATATGAATTGAAGATTTTTTGACAAACCCACATGAAACAATTCTATTGGAGTCATTTTCCCAACAGCATGTGTTCACCTTCATGCCTCTATGTCACATTTAATTAAGACATGTACGCTGGTTTTTTGAACATAACACTATTGCACACTTAATAGCCTGAAGTATTAACATAATTTTTATGTGCACTGGAAAACCAAAAAATGTGTGTGATTCACTTTTATTGTGATATTAGTTTTACATAGGTGGTCTAGGACCAAACCTACAACCTCTCTGAGATGCGCATGTGTATATGAGCATGCCACCAACACTATTCAGTACTTTTATTTTTTTTTTAAGATTTATTTATCTATGCATACAAGAGCTGGGGTACAGGCCAAAGGTGTGGGGGGTGAGGGGATTCACCACAGAGAGCGGGGAGCAGAACAGGCAGATCAACTGAAACACACTGCTGAGGGGAGCAGCAGGCACAGCAGGAGAGGTCTGCTGCGCCATATGGGTCCCCTCCCTGGCCGGCAGCAGGGATCGAACTTGTGCTGCAGTGACTGCGATTTGCTTCATAGTGCGTTGCTTAACCCACTGCACCACCAGGGAGGCCCAGTACTTTTAATTTTTCTTAATGATAGGTCAGACTATTCCTATAAGTGTATACATGTAAATGCACTTATCTGTCTCATTCTTTCTGGTAACTATATAATATGGTAGTAATACCCACCAAAATTTACTCAACTAATCCATAATCAATATATAGTAAGATGTGGGCCTCCCTGGTGGCGCAGTGGGTTAAGCAACGCACTATGAAGCAAACAGCAGCCACCGCAGCACGAGTTCGATCCCTGCTGCCGGCCAGGGAGGG
>JAGFMF010011626.1:937859-950376 GCA_019455555.1 Galemys pyrenaicus
GTGGGTCCCCTCCCTGGCCGGCAGCAGGGATCAAACTCGTGCTGCAGTGGCTGCTGTTTGCTTCATAGTGCGTTGCTTAACCCACTGCGCCACCAGGGACACCCTTTTTTTTTGGTTTTTTTTAAAGATTTATTTTATTTATGCATAAAAGAGCTGGGGTACAGGCTAGATAGAGTCCAGAGAGGTGAGAGGATCCACCAGACAAGAGTGGGAAGCAGAACAGGCAGACTGACTGAAACACACTGCTGAGGGCAGCAGTGGGCGAGGCAGGAGAGGTCTGCTGGGCCATGTGGGTCCCCTCCCTGGCCGGCATCAGGGATCGAACTCGTGCTGCAGTGGCTGCGATTTGCTTCATAGTGCATTGCTTAACCCACTGCGCCACAGGGAGGCCCCAATTATTTTGTTTTTTAACAAACTGTAGAACTCTTCTTTGTCATCAAAACAAAGAGCAACTGTATCAGTGAATCTTCTGTACTAAATACAATTTTCAACATTTTGTTACTTTTTGTATGTTTATAGTGCTGATTTTTGTTGTTGTTTTTTTTAAGACTTATTTATACATAAAAGAGCAGTGGTACAAACCAGAGTCGCATGGGGGTGAGAGGATTCTCCAGAGACAGAGTGGGAAACAAAACAGGCAGACTGACTGAAACACACTGCTGAGGGGAGCAGGAGAATTCTGCTAAGCCATATGGGGTCCCCTCCCTGGCCAGTGGCAGGGATCGAACTGGTGCTGCAGTGGGTGCAGTTTGCTTCATAGTGCGTTGCTTAACCCACTGAGCCACCAGGGAGGCCCCTAGAGTGCTGATGTTTTTAAAGTTAAATAAAAAGTAGTATGTCTTAAAAAAAAAAAGGTGGTTCATCCCAGTAAACACTGGAATCACCAAGATGATGAAATAAGAATGATCATAAGTTACAGCCAAATGTCTAGCCCTCACCCTGACACTCTAAGGTACATGTTCTTAGCCCTCAGGTGATACTTCTGGTTCTCTATTCCCACTAACTACCACCCCCAACATCAATGGAACATTCCAGCCCTCAGTAACTAGGACTAAGAATACATGGTACATAAGACACAGGCTTTTGCCTACAGAACTTACAGTCTAGTGAAGGAGACAATTAGGTAATTAAAATAAACACAATAATTAAAGTCAAGGCACACATATTAAGATTAAGAAAGTTATTCAGTTACACCTAAGAGGAAACTTGAACACTCATGTCAGGGCATTTGAGGAAGATATTCTAGACAGACAGAATAGCATAGGCAAAGGTTTTGAAACCTGAAAACAAATCTGAAGAGATGGGAATCCCCAGTTAGGGGATGGGGAGAAAAGTCCAAGGTAAGAGTGTATATTGAGCAGATGATGCTGGAATGACTAAGAAGACATGTGAAACTGCTGTTTTGTCCATTAACAAATATTCACTGAGCACCAACATGTGCCAGGCATTGTCTTTGGTGTTAGGAATATAACTGTGTGCCATTATATTGAAATGCGCATATTAAAAAAACTAGCAACAATAAATGTTGGCGAGGATGTGGTGGAAAAGGAACACTACACTGCTGGTCCAACCTCTATGGAAAGCTGTATGGAGGTTCCTCAGTCTGCTAAAAGTGGAGCTACCGCATGACCCAGCAATCCCACGTGTAGGGATTTACCCAAAGGACACAAAAACATTAATTCAAAAGAATACATGCACCCCAATATTTACTGCAGCTTTATAATAAGATGTGGAATCAAAAAAATAAATAAAATAAAATAAAAAAGACGTGGAATCAACCCAAATGCCCAAAAATACACAATTGGATCAAAAAACTGTGGTATATATGCACAATGGAATATTATTCAGCAATCAAAGAAGATAAACTAGAGCCATTCATAGAAACATGGCTGGAACTTGAAGGAATTATGTGCACTGAAATAAGTCAGAAGGAAAAAAAAAAACCTGATGGTCTCCCTTATAGGAGGGATACAGGAGATCAAGAAAAAATAACGACGACAACAGAAAAATGACAACAAAACGAAAATAAACAGCTACAAAACTGAGATATTCTTCAGGGGAGAGGGAGAGACTGGGATCAAGACAGGGATGGGAAGAGCACAAGGGACTATGGTGACGGTGCACGGGTAAATCGGTGGTGGAAATTCTATGGGGACTACACCCACAAAAGAAAGCAAACTTAAGAAAAAATAAATAGGGGCCTCCCTGGTGGCGCAGTGGGTTAAGCAACGCACTATGAAGCAAACTGCACCCACTGCAGCACGAGTGCGATCCCTGATGCCGGCCAGGGAGGGGACCCACATAGCACATGCAGACCTCTCCTGCCTCGCCCGCTGCTGCCCTCAGCAGTGTGTTTCGGTCAGTCTGCCTGTTCTGCTCCCCACTCTGTCTGGTGAATCCTCTCACCACCCTGGACTCTTGCCTGTGTCCCAGCTCTTGTATGCATAAATAAATAAACCTTTAAAAAGAAAAAGAAAAAATAAATAAAAATTAAAATAGCAAAAAGTAATTAAAATAAGGTGATATAATAGAAAGTCTATGTTCCAATCATTAGGTGGTCATGAGATGGTCTCTTTAATACATGAGATATAAAAGCAGCTATCTCAATAAAAAGGAATCAGCTGTTCAAAGAGCAAAGAAAAAACAATCTAAGATGGGAATAACAGCACATACAAAATCCCAATGAACCTATTATTGAGGTTTTTTTTAAGCAGAAGCTAAACATCACAATCATTCTTACATTTATAAAGCTCACTCTGGCTGCAATATAGAGAAGGAATGGAAGTAGAAACAAGTGGAAATAGGCCCTTCCCTGGCGGCACAGTGGGTTAAACAATGCACTATGAAGCAAAATGCAGCCAATGCAGCCACTGCAGCACGAGTTTGATCCCTACTGTAGGTGGCGGAGGGGATCCACATGTCACAGCAGACCTCTCCTGCCTTGCCCGCTGCTCCCCTCAGCAGTGTATTTCAGTCTATCTGCTTCCCACTCTGTCTCTGGTAGATCATCTCACCCCTGGCACTTCTGGTCTGTGCCCCAGTTCTAATATGAATAAAAAAAGAAAAAGAAACAAGTGGAAATATGTAGACTAAGATGAAGAAGTTGACTGAGAAGAGGTGATAACAGCTAAACTCACAGAGTACTTACGAGGTACCCCATCACTGTTCTAAGCACTTTACACACATTAATTCACGTAATCCTCAAAAATGCTCTATTTTATAAATTAGGACACTCAGAGGGGAGTAGCAATGATGAAGGAAAAAAGAAACTAAAAGCATCTTAATGTCAATCCATAGATATTTAGCTAAATAATCAATTCTATGAAATAGTCTACAGCAACCAAAAGGAAAAAGATATATCTTTATGTACCAACATGAAATAGTGTCATAGCACATTATTGATTCAAATAAAGATAACACCAGGGTATATAATACATAATCCCGTTTTGTGTATATAAATAAAACAGAAAACAGAGCTTTGATTTGAGTTCATACATATGTACACAAACACACATAAAAAAGTCTGGAAATTACATTCCAAACTACTTTTATCTCTGGGAAATAGAGAAAGAATTAAAATGCGGCAGAAGAGCAGCAGTAGTCAAAACAATATCTACAATGTTTTAATTATTTTTTTAAAGATTTTATTTATTTATGCATACAAGAGCTGGGGTATAGGCCAGAGGTGGTGGTGGCAGTGGGGAAGGAGAGGGATGAGAGGTACCGGAGACAGAGTAGGGAACAGAACATTTAGACTGACTGAAATACACTGCTGAGGGGAGCAGCGGGCAAGACAGGAGAGGTCTGCTGTGTCATATGAGTGTTAACTCCCTAGCCGGGGATTGAACTCGTGCTGTAGTGGCTGCCAATAGCTTCACAGTGCTGAGACTTAACCCCCCTGGACCACCAGAAAGGCTCTAATTCTTTATAGATATTACGTTCTCTGTAAAAATAAAGATCAATTTTTCCCCCAAAATGGAAATATCTGCACCCTCACTTTTGCTATAAACCTAAAACTGTCCTACAAAAAACAATTTTTTTTAAAAAGGGCAGAAGGAGTATATAGTGGACATCCTGTGCTTCAGATACTAAATTTTCTCTGTTCCTTCCACCCCCACACTGGTCTTGATGTTCAGATTTTTGGGCTTCCCATCTGCCCATATCTGAGATGTTAACACCAAGTCCCCTAATTCCATGCCTGACCTTGAATCCTTGGCCCCAGGTAACACTGGCACCAAACCCCTAACAGGGTCTACAGCACAGTCCTAAACAAACATGGGAGAAAGAGACAGTTTCAAGGACAGGGATCAGGTAGCCTTGTAGGCCAGCAGAGGTATCAAATGGGAAAAGGTATTAGAAAGTAAAAGGTCTTGAAGCAGCTCTATAGCATTGGTGAATGTGGCTGAAAGAAAGGAGAAAGTCATGAGGGTAGTAGCATGGAGTGAGCTGAAGAAAAAGTCCGTTCCATTAATAATGAGTCTAAGCAAAGTGCTGTCATATAAATGAAACCAATTTTACAGCAAAGTGAATTAGAAAAGTTGAATCATATGAAGGGGCTGAAGATAGGGTATTGTGGGGAAAGGGTCTTCTAGGGGTAGCTAGAAGAGTCACTTCACATCAACAAGCAGCAATTCTGGAGGTTTATAAAGGTTTAGAAGCTAGAGAAGCAGAAAGTAACCAGGAATTTAGCTCCTTCCTGAAAAGAAAAGATGCTGTACAAATGAGGGGAGAAGATACTGAAGTCTTTCTTCCTCAATAAACCAAACACAGAGGGATCATGGCAGGCCTTTATTGGCCATGTTCTCAACTTTCAACTTCCTGAGGATGAAAGACAATACATTTGGTCTATGTGTTTTCCTGGTTACCCAAAGAAAGATATTGCCTAGGCCCTACCCAATAGCTGATTCATCATCAATTAGTCTGTATCATAGCTTGTTGAACCTCATACCTCACAGAGTCACATACCAGAGGGCCCTGGAAAGAAAACAACCTGGTGTGAGCTGTCAAAGTCCTCTCGGTACCTGACCTCGCCCTCTGGAACAGGTTTCATTTCAAAACCGAAAGGGACTGAGGGCTGGGGAAATCCAAAGATCAACAGAGTCAGGAACAGGTGGTTCCCAGGAGAAAAGGGTCCCAGGTTAGAACTCAAAACAGAAACCAGACCACTGATAAGGCACAATTTATGATGTCTGTCTCCAGGCTTTCAGACGCCATGTGTATGCTTTCCAATATTTACAACAGGGCATGACCATGCTTATCCAACTTCTGACAACTAAATATCTAATTCTCCAAGTGCTTGATCAACTTTCTGGTTTTATTCGCTTTAGAGCTTTGTGATAACACTATAACAGATACCAGGGGACTTATGAATTCTGCAGTCCTTCAAATGAACCACATTTTAATCTTAATTAATCTTATCACCTCTTCTTCCTTCTTCATCTCCCCACAGGCCTTGCCAAAATTCCTGTCTCACTAAAAAAAATTCCAAGTTGTTCACCTTGGTTCTCTCATTATAACAATATTCAATACATTAAAAGTAGAGTTCCTCAAAGAAGTCAGGTTATTTGCTTGAGATTCATTTTTTTGTAAGATTTATTTATTTATGCATACAAGCACTAGGGCATAGGCCAGAGGTGTGGGGGATGAAAGGATTCACCAGAGACATAGTGGGGAGCAGAAGAGGCAGATGGACTGAAGTACACTCCTGAGGGGAGCAGTGGGCAAGGCAGGCAAGGTCCACTGCACCATGTGGGTCACCCCCCCTGGTGGCAGGGATCAAACTCATGCTGAAGTGGCTGCAGTTTGCTTCACAGTGCGTTGCTTAACCCATTGTGCCACCAGGGAGGCCTGAGATTCATTTTTGACTAGCTGTGTGACCTTGGGCAAGTCACTTCACCTTTCTGGTTTCACTTTCCTCATCTGTAAAGTAAGGAAGTTGGAAACAAATGGAAGGAAAACTTCCTTGTTCAATAAAACTTCCTTGAACTGAGAAAAAACTTGTTTTTAAGTCTACAAGTATCATCAAGTGGCAAGCAGAGTTATTTCAGAAAGACACACACCTAAGCATAAAGAACAAATTTGCCAATTCCAGAGAGAACACTAATTATTTAAGAAAGAAAGCACCCTAGTCACACAGGACTTCTCATCTATATCACTAGAAACTAAAGACAGTAGAACTACTATTCTAGAGTCCTAAACCCAATCAAAACATTGTTTATATATGAATGTTAATATAAATATACACAAATAATTACATAATTGGAGATATAAGGAACTAGAATGTATTTTTCATGTCCTTTTTCAAACAACTTAAAGAAATGTTCTAGTCAAATTAACATTTAAAATGGGAACAAAGCTGGGCCTCCCTGGTGGCATAAGGGGTTAAGTCTCAGCAATATGAAGCGATCAGCAGCCACTGAGCTCAATGCCCACACAGGGAGCTGACCCACACGGCACAGCAGACCTCTCCTGTCTCACCCACTGCTCCCCTCAGCAGCGTTATTTCAGTCCATCTGCCTGTTCTGCTCCCCATTCTGTCTCTGGTAAATCATCTCACCCCTCCACACACACACCTCTGGTCTTTACCCTAGTTCTTGTATGCATAAATAAAAACTGGATGTATAAATTGTATGCATCAATAAAAAATAAAATTGAAACAAAGCTGGGAAAAACAAAGTGTACATATTTCCCTTCCCCAAAAAATCTTTTAATGAGGTTGTACCATATGAATTCTGATAGCTTTACCAAGTACAAACAGAAACTGTCCTGTGCGTAACCACCCCAACAACCTAGGTTTGTGAGTTGTTCATCACCTAGTGGCCTGATGAAGCAAATGCAGTTTTATCAAGTGCCCGGATAAACTTCCAGCCATTTTGTGAGTTCAGACAGTTGTACAAAGCAGCAGCCTGACATCCTAGAGATTCTAAAAGTAGGAAACTGCACACCCTTCAGATTTATATGCAACTGTATACATTCAGCTCACTATCCATTCATTCTCCAAGGATGTGAGAAGGGCCCACACTCTGTACCCTAACTAATGACAGGAAGTGAAGCACAGATTAGATTCAAGGTTGTACTTTTCAAAGCAGTGAGAAATTAGAGATTATTTTTTTGCACAGAATAATCTGAATTGAAATTTTGATGCAACTGATACTTCATAAAAAGGAAGACTGTCTTACACATTCACAAGAACAACATGTGAAAGATGGATTTTGTGTTTCCTGGATGGTTCCTGAGATAGCTGTTTCAGTAAGATTTCAAATCAAAAGAAAATGAAAAATTTTTAAAGATTTCAAATCAACAAAAGAAATAATTTTCTACCACTGAAAGTTATTCAACCATATAATGGGATTTCTCATGAAGTAATGAGCTCCCAGGCATCCTATGCATTCAAAGAGAACTTGGATGATCACCTGTCAGGGAGATGATGGAAAGCATTCCTGTAACTGGATGGTGGACTGGATGGAGACAAGACTCATTGTATTACCTCAAAGGCCCTTTCCAACTCCAAGAATTATCATTATAAATAAAACAAACAAATAAATAAATAAATACCACTAATACTTTTGAGTCCCCTTTCTGCTCTTTTTTTTTTTTTAAGCTCTGACCACACAGCACAACTTAGTGGGTCTGAGTAAATGCCAACAAACTATTTAACTCTATTGCTTCAGTTTAATTATCTTAATTTAAAACAAAAATACCTATCTCAGAGATTACTATGAGGAGTGATAGGAAACTTTGTATTTAAACATATAGGAAATATGTAACAGCAGTTTAAAAAGGATAGGTGGAGGGAGTGCTGGAAAGTGAAATGTAAATGTGCTGCTTGTTTTAGTTATCTGTACTCAACTCTCAACCAAAGCATTCCTGGCTGTTGCTGGCCAGAGGCTAGGTTCCCTTAGCAACCAGCCTCAAAAAGAGCTCAAGCCTACCTTCTTCAGGAAGACAGCTTATTCTCTGCCCTGAAATCTGGCATCTTCTCAGCACAAAGCAGGCTCTTTGGGACCTCAAAAACACCACTTCCCCAAAATTTAGGAGCTGAGGTCTCTTCAATTCATATAATCAATCGCAGAATGAACTACTTCAATTCATATAATCAATCTCATCCCTTCAGCATGAGAAGGGATCCCAGAAACTATCTAGAATAACCCCTTTGTTTAATGAATGAAGGCATAACATGACAAGTTGGTGATGGGGTCAAGACAAGATCACAGGCCACCTTAATTTTGTAGTCTAAATCTTCCCATTTTTCAGGTGGAGAAAAAAAGAAATGGGCCAAACTACAGATACAAGAGGAATAGAAATGACAGAACGTAATAGTTAAACATATGGACTCTGGAGTCAGATTGCTTATTCAAATCCTACTCTACTACTTACTACCTGTGTGGCTTTAAGCAAGTTTCCTAAACATTTTTTGCTTCTACTATAAAATAAGAGCAACTACCTCATAGGATTATTTTAAGCATTAAATGAGATAATCCATGTAAAATGTGAGGCATATAGAAGTGCTCAATGAGTATACAGCTCTGCTTCTCATTACTAGCTGTATTAAGAAACAATCATAAGGGGCCTCCCTGGTGGCACAACAGGTTAAGCAACACAATATAAAGCAAACTGTATCCACTGCAGAACGAGGGTTTGATCCCTGCCACTAGCCAGAGAGGTGACCCACATGGCACGGCAGACCTCTCCTGTCTCGCCCACTGATCCCCTCAGCAGTGTATTTCAGTCGATCTGCCTGTTCTGCTCCCCACTCTGTCTCTGATGAATCCTCTCATCCCCCACACCTCTGGCCTGTACCCCAGTGTTTGCACGCATAAATAAGTAAATCTTTAAAAAAGCAAAACAAAAAAGAAACAATCATAATAACAAGAGAGACCAGATAAGCTCCTACTTCTGGTCAAAAGAAAAGAAGAACAGAGGTGTTTATTTAGCTCCATTTTCTAGTCTTAGTCAGGAAACACCCAATCTCACAGCAAGAGACCATTACTAACCCTTCACTCATTCATACTGTTGAATCAACTCAGAATAACAACGCACATGTTACAGTAATAAAATACTTAAGGGCTTCCTGGCCCGGTTCCACTGACCTGGGAGTCCCACTTTATTTCTATTCCTTTTCTTCTCAATAAACTTTTTCTAAACAAACAAACAAAAAGATACTTAAGATCATAAATAAAGGTTAGTTAGGTCCTAACTCAAGTCTGAACTTTGTATCTATGCTCACCTTAAACTGGACAAAAATGCAGTTTTTACATAGTCTCTTCCCTTAGACCCCCAACTGTTAGATAGTATAATTGGTTAAGAACAAGAGTTCTGGTGTTTGCCTGGGTGCAAATTCCTGTTCCATCATTTATTTGCTGGATCACTTACATCAATTACCTTACCTCTCTCCAAGCCTCTGTTGTTCCATCTGTTAAACAAAGATAACAACTATTTTAATTATGATAACAGCTGACATTTGATGAGAACTTTCTATGTGCCAAGCACTATGCTAAGCACTTCACATGACTTACAATATTTAATCATGACAACTTGTTAAGACAAGTACTATTACTACCCTCATTTTACAAATACAGGTAAGGAAGATGAGATACACTTTTCTTATTCTGGACCACATTACCAGTAATTGGCACAGCTAAACATCAATGCAAGTCTGACCCCAGAGTCTATACTACTCAATCCCACATTGTTCTACCTCTTCTAGCAATAGCTTCACATGGTTGCTATATTGTCAAAACAATCCATATAAATTGTTTAGTGCTGTGTCTGGTTCATCAGAGTTAGCCATTACTATTATTGTTGTCATCATCATCATCAATCCTTTGAGTCTTGCTTACATACAACTACCTCCTTGCATACATACAACTACTTCCAATTTCACCTAAAGGAGAATGGTGGTTACCTACCTAGCTATAGGTCAGGGAAGCTTGGAGGGTGGGTGGGTATGGCTAATATTTCATTTCCCTCAGGTAATATTGGGGAAAATGAAACCTACCAAAAGCAATATATTAAATCTTTGCTTTTAAAAATAAAATCTTCATCACTCTCATTAGAAAAAAAAATGCTTAATAATTTTTTTCAAAATAAAGATATATAACATTTACTTAAAAAAAAAAGCCTCCCCTCCTTTACCTTTCCCCTCTGCCATTCTCAAAACCAATGTTAATTAGTCATATAATCCTCACAATAAGACTGATGACATCATTATCTCCATTTGACAAGCAGAAACAGGTTCACAGAGATACTACACCAAATGGCTAGTAAGTGGATGGTGAGACTGTGCAGAAAAGAACTTTAAGGAGGAAGGTAAAAATAGTAATAGGTTTCACTTATCCTGAGAGGAGGAGGCTATGATAGAAAATTCCTAGGAATTACCTAAAAAGAATCCAAAACTGATATTGGGATTTTTTTTTTAAATTCTTACTCCAACAAGGCAAGATGAAACAGAAACTGTAACCTATAAAGCCAGTGAAGCAGTGGGCTATCATTAATCTTATCTTACCCTCCCAGAAATAGTGCAAATTATTGATAAGCCTGACAAAACAAGACTTCTTTGAGAATATCCATACCCTTGAACACCAATCCTTAATTCTAATACACCAATCCTCTTAATTCTAATAATAATTTGAAAATCATGCATCACTTTATCCAGATAGAGATCATGGCACTGTTCTGGTAAAAATAAGTACTTTTTAAAGTGAGTAACCTGAGGGCGGGAACACAGTTTTATTCATACAGATCTTTTGTTATCTGGTACATAGCTCTATGTGCACGATACGTTTAAAAATTTAATAGATTGCGGGCCTCCCTGGTGGCGCAGTGGGTTAAGCAATGCACTATGAAGCAAACCGCAGCCACTGCAGCATGAGTTTGATCCCTGCTGCCAGCAAGAGAGGGGACCCACATGGCGCCGCAGACCTCTCCTGCCTCGCCCACTGCTGCCCTCGGCAGTGTGTTTCAGTCCATCTGCCTGTTCTGTTCCCAGCTCTGTCTTTGGTGAATCCTCTCACCTCCCTGGACTCTGGCCTGTGCCCCAGTTCTTGTATCCATAAGTAAATAAAATATTAAAAAAAAATTAAATTAAAATAAAAATTTAATAAATTGGGGGCCTCCCTAGTGGCAAATTGAATTGGGGTTAAGTTGCAGCACTATGAAGCTATCCACAGCCACTGCAACATGATTTCAATCCCCGGCCAGGGACCTAACCCACATGGCACAGCAGACCTCTCTGGTCTCGCCCACTGCTCCCCTAAGCAATGTATTTCAGTCAATCCAACTGTTCTGTCCCCCACTCTGTCTTTGGTGAATCCTCTCACCCTTACATCTCTGGCCTTTACCCCAGTGCTTATATGCATAAACAAATAAATCTTTTCAAAAATTGAATAAATTAGGCCTCCCTAGTGGCCTAGGGTTGAGTCTCAGTGTACCACTATGACAGCCCACTGCCACCGCCTCATTTCAATCCCTGCCTAGAGAGCTGACCCACACGACATAGCAGACCTTTCATTTCTCGCCCACTACTCCTCTCAGCAGTGTATTTTAGTGGATCTTCCTGTTCTGCTCCCCACTCTATCTCTCATAAATCCTCTGACCCCACCCCACACCTCCAGCCTACACCCATTTCTTCTATACAACAAAAAAACACAAATATTTTAAAGTAATAAACTGAACACATCCATTCAATTCCTAGGTGCTTGGCACTTTTCTAGGAAATGGCAATATAGCAATAAGCAAAACAAAGTACAAGCCATTCTGAAATTTATATTCCAGCAAAGTGACAGGTAATTAATGAATTATATAGAGTCCATAAAATAGTATTTAGCACACAATAGGCAGCACTCAATAAATACCTTAATAATAAATAAATGAATGAATGAATAGTATGTCAAATAGTAGTTCTGTGGAGAAAAATAACACAGGGACGGGGGACAGGGAGGACAATGGGCAGGAAATTTCACTTTAATAGGATGCTCAAGCAATACTTCAGATTAGATGACAGCTGAAACCTGAAGGGGGTAATGGAGAAGGTCATACAAATATCTGGAAGAAATGCTCTAGGCAGAGAAAACAATTACAAAGGTCCAAGGCATGGTATACTGGAGCAACTGTAAAAAGATCAGAATGGCTAGAGCACTAGGGAAAGTTGAAGATGATGTCAGAGTAATTGGGAGAATGGTTGTTGAAGATCTTATATAGCCTTGTAGACCACTTTAAGAGCTTAATTTTTAATGTGGATGGGATCTGGTAAACAGTTTTCAGCAGACGAGTTGGTATGATTCAACATGAACTTCAGAGGAGTACTCTCGTCACTTTTGAGATTAGACTAAAGGGCAAGAACAAAAGGAGAAAAACCATTTACAGGTTATTCCAACAATAATGGGGGAGGTAGTGAGATGTATTTAAATCTAGGCTATGATTTATTTATTTTTTTTTAAAGATTTATTTATTTATGCATACAAGCACTGGGGTACAGGCCAGAGGTGTGGGGGGTGAGAGGATTCACCACAGAGAGCAG
>JAGFMF010011626.1:952769-984615 GCA_019455555.1 Galemys pyrenaicus
GAGCAGAACAGGCAGATCAACTGAAGTACACTGCTGAGGGGAGCAGCGGGCACAGCAGGAGAGGTCTGCTGCACCATGTGGGTCCCCCCACTGGCCGGCAGCAGGGATGGAACTTGTGCTGCAGTGGCTGAGGTTTGCCTCACAGTGTGTTGCTTAACCCACTGCGCCACCAGGGAGGCCCAATAAATAAATCTTTTTAAAAAAGAAAAAGAAAACTGGCTTTATTAGGCAACTCATGAATTAGACAGCATCCCAGGTAGATACTGCCTGTATTTATATTTTTAATGTCTACCACATAGCAAGCAGTTTATTAATTACTTCTTGAACAAATGAATGAGATGAAGCCTGACAAAGAATACCTTATGTGATTTCTACAGCACATTTTTCTCAATAAATCAATTGAACTGAAGCCACTATGACTTTACTGGTATGTAATCCCAGCTGACAGCAGAAACAAAGAAATTTCCCCTGCATGATAATGGAAATAGAGATTAAAAAGAGGTACTGCTCAAGATCAGCTCAGGAGGAGTCATACCAGCGGCTCTTCCTTGACAAAACAATGACCTATTCTTCCACACCACACAATTGGCTACTGGATCTCTGGATTGTCTCTTCACCTTCCTCCCATTGGTCCTGTTTCTCCTCTTCTCTCTGCCGTATTCTTTTCTCTTTCCTTTTCTGATCTTTTTTCTCTTTCTCACTGTTCACGTTTTGTATTCTGTCTCTGTAGTCCCTCCTCCTTACCCTAATTCAGTCAGTGTCATCATAGGAAATCCATGGGCACTGCTTTGCCCAACTGGGAGAAGTCAGACCAAGGATGTTGTTATAGGTCTTAATCATTTATATTAAGCACAACAATATATTTCTAAGGAAACCAAATAGTGATTCTGTAACAGGAGTGCAGGATTACTGGCACATAAGGTTAAATTGTTACTAACCACAAAATGGGTAAGGTGTCTTAAGGTTACATTTTCTAGTTACCTGGAAAGTTACTGGGAAAAGTTTCCACCAACTTACCATAATTTTAAACAAAAAAAAAAAAAAAAATGGGAAGCTAAATCTAAAAGGGGGAGAAAACAGGAAAGCGTGTTTTTAGAACAAAATGCTACATGTTGCTAAGAGAAATTTAAAAAACTACTTGCTGATGAAAGTTTAAAAAATAATAAATATGGTCCTTGCTCTCAGAGAACTTTGAGTCTCCCGGAGAGTCATTCCTATCACTTCCCAAACCCAGAAATAAGAGGGAAAAGATTCTCTTAAACCAAAATAATCAGGAACCAAATGTAAGTGGATTAGATGTTCTGTGATAGATAAGTAGAAACTATAGGAGATGCCTGCCTGGTGGTGCAAGGGGTTAAGTCGCAGCACTGTGAAGCTATCCGAAGCCACTGCAGCACAAGTTTGATCCTCAGCCAGGGAGCTAACACACACAGTTCAGCAGGCCTCTCCTGTCTCTCCCACTGCTCCCCTCAGCAGTGTAGTTCTGTCGATCTGCCTGTTCTGCTCCCTACTCTGTCTCTGGTGAACCCTTTCAATCTCCCCCACCCCTGCCCACACCTCTGGCCTACACCCCAGTTCTTACATGCATAAGTAAATAAAAGAATTCCTAAAAAAAAAAAAAAACTCCATGGGAAAGTTTTTGAGTTTAAGATAAAGTTATTCCATGTGTCAAAGTCAGTGCCACAGACATGAGAAATCATGGAAAGGAGTAATAGCCCAGAACTAGGAGTCAAGAGGCCACCGTCAGGCCCTAGCAAGCTGTATAACACTAGGCAAGTCATCTCATTCATCTGATCCAAAGAAGGTTCTTCCATAAAATGGGCATAATAATATCTTTCTGGCGAAGTTGTTTGTGATGATTAAATAATGTGAAATCACTTTGAAAGACTTGCTAAGATGAAGAGGAAACAAAAATTCTTCCCCTAAATAAAGCATAAATCTTGTGGTCCAACTTCCAAAGTCTAAGCCTGACTCACCTTCCCAACCTCATTAAACTCCTTAACCAACCTGAGATCACTTGAGTAGGCGGAGAAGAGTCATGTGTGAGGCTCCAGGGGTGGGGCAGTGTCTATTTAGTCAGTTGCTCCATATCTCAGTCACTTCATCTGTAAAATGGGTGGTGTGCAGTTCACTCACGTATCCACAAGATAGTGCAGTTCTGAGGAAGGGAATGGAGAATTTGCCAAAAGTGAGTAAAATATTTACATAACCCTCCTCCCCTGGGATAAATAATCAAGATCATCATATATTACCATCCCCTGGGCAAATTTATAAGGGTCTCTAGAGGTCGTTTAATCTCTTGTTTTACAGATGGGAAAACTTAGGTCCAACTAAAAAAACTGGGTTATAGAAGTCTGAAGGCTAGTCAATGGCAGAGCGGGAGTCAAAGGCCAGAGCCTTGTATTTCCCAAGACCAGAGTCTTCTTTGCCAAACCACAGGGTGACTGACCCAAGGCATCTATTGCCTATACAACAATCAATACCAATCATTTAATTAATCAATAGCAAATGTGACTGCCAAAAAGGAAGGCTCAGAACTGGGAAAGGGCTTCATAGAAGAGATGAGAAGAGTCCTGGAGAACTTAAGAAGAAATTAAGAAAATATTTCTGGAAGAAAAAACTTAAAGTTGGGAATCATGGGTAGAAAGATGATAGACAAAGTTTTAAGTAAAATAAATAGATGACAGATTTAGAGGAGTAGAATGCCATGAATCTGGATTTTTTTTTTTTAAGATTTATTTTTATTTTATTCATGCATGCAGGAACTGGGTGTAGGCCAGAGGTACAGGGGGTGAGAGGATTCACCAGAGACTGAGTGGGGAGCAGAACAGCCGGTGAACCAAAATACACTGCTGAGGGGAGCAGTGGGCCAGGCGGGGGAGGTCTGCTATATCATGGGAGTTAGCTTCCTGGCTGGGGATCGAACTCATGCTGCAGTGGCTGGTGAGCTTAACAGCGCTAAAACTTGTAACTCCTGTGCCACTAGGGAGACCCTGGGTAATTCTTGATTATATGTAACTGAGTCCTTTTGTTGTATCCTTTTTAACATTTAGTAATATTGTTAATTTCCCAATCAACTGTCACCCAATATATTAGATAAGGCCCTCTACAGAGACTACATCTAGTTCAGTAATTAAATGGTGGGAAAATAGTCCCTCAATTCAAATTGCCTCAATTTAAATCCTTGTTTTACACTAAGTAACTGGGATAGACTCCTTCACCCCTCCATACCTTTGTAAAATAGAAATATCACCACCCCCATCTCAGGTGCTTTTGTGAACAGGATTACATGTGTAATTAATCATACTAGTCACACCATTTGGGTTTGTTATCACAACTGGGTTTCTTATCACTCCAGTTCTGATGTGCCTTTTTGAAAAGTAAAAGAGAACAGGAATTGCCAGAGCACAATGATGTGTAAAGATAAGTACAATTTTGCTTAAAAAACTGTTCTAAATTTGTGTGCATATACATATGATTAGCATGTAAACTTTATTTCTTACAATAGTTTACAGTTTAAAACGTAAAAGTCACGAATTAACCCAAAGAATAAAGCTTCTAACAGTGTCTCGCACACAGTAAGCACTTAGTGTTATTATCATTGTTGCTATTATGTACCTAACCTATTAAAGTTGTTTGTAGAATTATTACAGAACCATTATTGTAGAATTATCCTGTAATGTGAAAGTATTTTGAAAAGTATACCATGTAACATTAACATAAATATAAGGAAGCAAACACCCTATTCTCCATCTCTGACCATCACACAAGTAAAGTTCTGTTTAGGCAATTATTTGTTGCTTGGCTCACAAATAACCTATTATAGGTTATTTTTTATTTATCTAACACGGTCATGCTCTCTCAATATTTGAAGAGAAATGGAGATTTGGCATCAGAGTAAAAATTGTTCATTTTTACCTGGTTGGGGGGTTGGAGTAGTGAAGATGGAAGTGATGCCACGACAGCTGAAGGAAGCAAGTGAGTCACGCCAAGAAATTTTTTGCTCCCACAGAGCCAGGTAGACTCAAATGTGCCACAGACAAGGCAGACTGACAGATACTGGAGCCTTTAGGCACGACTGAATCACTTCCTTCTCCCTTTCCTCAGGCAGACACGTCATAAATCGTATGTGCCTGTTAACAGGTATGGCTCACACCAGGAAAAACTGGAAATCCCCAAATACAAACAGACACCAGAAAGGTTACCCTGAGGGGTTCCTTTAAATGGCAAGTTGACCTAAGCCCTTAAATAGCATTTAAAATTCTAAAACGCTGATCTACAGAAAAATGTGGAAATGAGCTCACCAATAAGGAAATCGGAAGGTCTGGATTCCATCCTCCACACTGTGAGACCCTGAATTAGTCACTTCATCTCTCTGGGCCTAAAGGCTTTCATCTGTTAAGAAAGAGAGAGAGAGCATGGTAATACCACCTACTTCAGAGAAGCATTACAAAAATTAAAGATAGTATGCGGTAAAATGCTTAACACAGGACCTGGGATTGATAAGTGCAGAATAAATGTCCCTTTAAACTAAAAGTGAACACAAATGTGGTAAACTCCGGGCAAGCTGATGCTGGCCTGTGAAAAAGATCACAGGCATCCCCGTAATTTCTTGCAAACTGTCTTTTAAAAAACAAAACAGAACGCTTTATAACCACTTCTCAGCCTCTCCTGCACGACCACCTTGTGCTAGGAGGGCTCAGAAAAAAGTCATTTCCCACTTCACCCCTTAAAGCAGTGATCCCTTAAATGCTTTATACTGAGAACCCTAGTTACTCACTGATACTGCCCCCCACCCATTATCCATTATTTAAATTAAAAAGAGCGCGAGATTGGGCTTCATGCCATTTTACACCATTCGCGTTCCGTTTCAACTTAAATGAGGGAAACCATTAAAGTTCGTCCGCCGAGGTCTGAACAAGCCTGCAGGATTGGTTTTTTTTTTTTAATCCCCGAGTGGCCAGAATATGCGCTGGGGGTCGGGGGCGGAAAGGGGCGCATTCTAGAGCTTTCGGGCCGACCCCAATTTCTCGCTGGCTACGAATCCAGGCCACGTGTCGCCATTTTGTGTTCGGGAAACATGGCGGCCGACCCCGTGGGGGAGGGGGAGGTGGAGGGGCCGCCACGTTAGCTGCTTCCCTGACGGATCCCGAGCACGTTGCGAGCACGGCCTTCTCTGCGCGGCTTAACCCAAGGAAAGAGGAAGGGGCAGAAGTCACAACCGATCCGCCAGCGTTCTAAGCGTCCTTTCTTTAACGAGAGGAAGGTGCAGTAACGACACCCGGCAGGAAAAGCCTTCCAAGATGGCGGGGCCCCTTTGGGGGCCGCCCCCGGAGAGAGCAGGGCGCGGCGACCGCACCAAGCAGGGAGAGGGCCGGGCGGCAGCAGCTGGAGCATAAACCGTGCGGGGGGAAAAACGCAGGAACTCCCCCAAAAGCACTCTTCGGCACCACTGAATAAATGCGGCCCCAAGAAGCACACCATTGTTTAAAATGTCTGATGAGGCTGTCGTGACTGAACTACACTTTGGGAGGTGGGGTTTCTGCAGGCTGAACCGACAGAAACTGGCAAAATGCAAACAAAGCATTATGTAAACGGACGCCATTCTTTGTACGACCATGTTCCCAGCGCTGCCCCAAAACTAGCACAGACATAAGTCTGGCAGCGGCGGAGGCTGGGTTTCAGTTTTTCTCCTCACCGGCCGCCGCCGCGGGCTGGGACAAGGGTGGGGGTGGCGCAGAGCGCCGGGACGCCAGGGACGAAGGAGGCCCACGTGCCCTCTCTAGCGCGCGCGCGCGCGCCCGTTCCTACAGCCTCGCCTCGCCTCGCCGCCCCTCCCCCCCGGAAGACCGCGGCTGCCCCTCCCTTCTCCTCCATCGTTGCGCAGGCGCTCTGACCGCCTCACGCGCATGTTTTAAACCCGCGGCTTCCCAGCTGCCGCCTGCAGTTAGCGCCGGGGCTGTCCGCGTCGCTCCGTATCCGGTCCCTTTATGCAAGGCCGGAAAATAATATGTCGTTCACTTACACAACACTAATACTAACAAATATCTGCCAGTGCTGCTAAGGTTCACAAAACGCATATTCATTTTAAAACTTTGCCGGACTCACATCTCCTGCTCTTCGGGGGCTTTCCTTTCACTGTCAGGCTGATAAAAGGTTTTTATTTAAGTACCCTGTGAAGGTTGGCGCAATCTTGTGACCTAAAAAAGATGGGTCCTCACTTTTTTTCAAGGGGTCCTGCGCGGCAAGCACTTCCGGGGTCAGAGGGTACGCGGGGTTGAAAGCGGGCTTCCCGCCCCGCCCAGACCGCCGAGGCTGCCGCCGGAGTCGCCACCGCCGCGCCCTCGCCCACCCGCCCGCCCGCCGCTCCCGGCCCCGCTCGCCCCCTCCGCCGCCGCCGCCCGCTCCTGCGACGACGCCGCGGCCTCCTGCCCGCGCCTGCTCGCTCCCGCGGCCCTCGCTCGCCTCGCGCCGGCAGTTTTGGGCCTACACCTCCCCTCCCCCCGCCAGCCACCAAAGACTTGACCACGTAACGAGCCCAACTCCCCCGAACGCCGCCCGCCGCTCGCCATGGATGCCGGTGTGACTGAAAGTGGACTAAATGTGACTCTCACCATTCGGCTGCTTATGCACGGAAAGGAAGTGGGAAGCATCATCGGAAAGAAAGGGGAGTCGGTTAAGAGGATCCGCGAGGAGAGTGGCGCGCGGATCAACATCTCGGAGGGGAATTGTCCGGAGAGAATCATCACTCTGACCGGCCCCACCAATGCCATCTTTAAGGCCTTCGCTATGATTATCGACAAGCTGGAAGAAGATATCAACAGCTCCATGACCAACAGCACGGCGGCCAGCAGGCCCCCGGTCACCCTGAGGCTCGTGGTGCCGGCCACCCAGTGCGGCTCGCTGATCGGGAAAGGCGGGTGTAAGATCAAAGAGATCCGTGAGAGTACGGGGGCCCAGGTCCAGGTGGCGGGGGATATGCTGCCCAACTCCACCGAGCGGGCCATCACCATTGCTGGCGTGCCGCAGTCCGTCACCGAGTGTGTCAAGCAGATCTGCCTGGTCATGCTGGAGACGCTCTCCCAGTCTCCGCAAGGGAGAGTCATGACCATTCCGTACCAGCCCATGCCGGCCAGCTCTCCAGTGATCTGCGCGGGCGGCCAAGATCGGTGCAGCGACGCTGCGGGCTACCCCCACGCGACCCATGACCTGGAGGGACCACCTCTAGATGCCTACTCGATTCAAGGACAACACACCATTTCTCCGCTCGATCTGGCCAAGCTGAACCAGGTGGCAAGACAACAGTCTCACTTTGCCATGATGCACGGCGGGACCGGATTCGCCGGAATTGACTCCAGCTCTCCAGAGGTGAAAGGCTATTGGGCAAGTTTGGATGCATCTACTCAAACCACCCATGAACTCACCATTCCAAATAACTTAATTGGCTGCATAATCGGGCGCCAAGGCGCCAACATTAATGAGATCCGCCAGATGTCTGGGGCCCAGATCAAAATTGCCAATCCAGTTGAAGGCTCTTCTGGTAGGCAGGTTACTATCACTGGTTCTGCTGCCAGTATTAGTCTGGCCCAGTATCTAATCAATGCCAGGCTTTCCTCTGAGAAGGGCATGGGGTGCAGCTAGAAACAGTGTAGGTTCACTCATAACCCCTTTCTGCTGTTTTCCCATGATCCAACTGTGTAATTTCTGGTCAGTGATTCCAGGTTTTAAATAATTTGTAAGTGTTCAGTTTCTACACGACTTTATCATCCGCTAAGAATTTAAAAATCACATTCTCTGTTCAGCTGTTAATGCTGGGATCCATATTTAGTTTTATAAGCTTTTCCCTGTTTTTAGTTTTGTTTTGGGTTTTTTGGCTCATGAATTTTATTTCTGTTTGTCGGTAAGAAATGTAAGAGTGGAATGTTAATAAATTTCAGTTTAGTTCTGTAATGTCAAGAATTTAAAAATTAAAAAATGGATTGGTTAAAAAATGCTTCATATTTGAAAAAGCTGGGAATTGCTATCTTAAACTCTTGTTGGTGCTTTTTTTTCCTCCCTCTCCTTTTAGTGTTAGGTGTTTAAAGAGAAGGGTGGGCCCGTCGGTGGTATACTCGATCTCTTTCACCTACTGGTAAGATTCCATTCCCTGTCTGTCCCAACAAAGGAACATGGTAGGGTGGGCCTGCTTTGGGATGTTTGCACAGATGAGGGCTCTCCGGGAGGCCCAGAGTGACCCCCTCCAACTAATTTCCAGAGAGCCCTCTGCTCATTTCTCAGGTAGAAGACCCGGTTTTTTCCAAATAGAAAAAGCGTGCCCATTTCAGTAGGACTCCGCTGAAGGGCAGCGTGTCTTCCCTTCTAATCGGCCCACGCTCGGCCCCAATCACACAAGGAAAACTCTTAACCCAGAACAAAAAAATGTTGGGATGTGGGAGGGGCCCAGGGGGGTGAGGCCGAGGAGGGGTGGGGGAGGGAAGCGCTGCCCTAGCCCTGGTTGGAGAGGCCGAGGTTGGGGGAAGGGGAAAGGGCAAGGCGAGGGGCTGAGGGCTGGGAAGAGCGCAGTGGCTAAAGGGTGGGATTGAGGTGGGTGGGACTGGAGGTGGGGGCGATGCCATCAGCAGGACGCACATATCGAACATGCACCTGTGGTGAGCGGCCTGTCAAGATGTTAGCATATAGCAAGTGGCATATCCAGAAACAAAAGAAGCCCAACTTCTAATTCATCAGCTGTGTGCAATGCTTAAAGAAATACGAGGGAATAATTCTGCCCAAATGGGGCAGTCCTCAGGTAGGAATGTAGGCTCATCACAGAAGATAGCCTAAGCATGACCTCAGTGTTAAAAATGTAGGCTCCTTGGTCTCACCCCAAATCTTATCAGAAGATCACCTTTTTAATACAGTTCAAAATGTTCTTAGTCCCAGTGATTCTCTTACCAGCAAATAAGGAAGATCTTGCTGGAAAGGCCTAGCATCCTCAAGTACACATTAGCACTGGAAGTAGGTTGAACCTGATGAGAAGAAAAATTCCCAATTAGGCAAAAATACACTAAAACAACAGTACAGGACAATCAAAGATTAAGCGCCAAAGTGTATAGTTCAAACCCCAGGCACTATGGGAGATCACTAACAGCAAAGAAATTCCTGTGGGAGGGAGACTTACCCATGATAAATATTTGTTGAGGCTTATTCTCTGCAGGGCATCTATCTCTTTAAGGTACAGATTTGGTTCTGAGAGCCCCCCAAGGTAAGATTGGGTTCTGTCATGCCCTTTTTACATCCACCATAGGGTCAGGCAAGCAGAGACTGAAAGGAACCCAAATTAAAAATCCTGAGTTCAAATTGAGTTCTGCCACTTGTGGCTTCAGCAAATTGTTTAACCTCTATAAAAAATGGTTTTAGAAATACACATAAAACTGGGGTGGGGGCAGTAAGAGTATGACTATAAGGCAGAATCATGCTTACAACATACTGAAAACTTCAATATACTTCAGGTTGCAAAAAGCCCACAATGGACAGAGAAGACATTAGGTAAGGAACAGAACAGTGGTATACTAAAGGAGATAGTTGAACCAATGGTCCAGGACAGGTAGAGGAGGCCTAGAAATGGGTTCAATATCTTCTGGAAATAATAAGCACAAGTCAGGGTAGGACAGGAATTGAATAGATTAGACCCTCAAACACTAAGCCAAATGATTTGTGAGGAATCCCTAAAACCTGCTGGGTAAAGTGGTTTGAATGCCCTATAAAGAGTAGGCCTCAGTTTTTCCTCATCTTCACCTCTCCCATTCAGCCTCTGAAAAGCTGTCAACAACTGGTAAAATAATGATTTGGACAGCAAGGCATAGGATGAATGGAACTTGCAGAGACTAAAGACAGGAATTAGCAGTTAGAAAACTACAAGCAAGCTGATTGTAACATAGATTGAGGAGAGATCAATAAGAATGCATATTGAAAGGCCAATGCAAGAGATTGAAACTGCGTGTGGAGGCAAGAGAAAGATGAAAGAAGAGGGAACAGTGAATTCAGACATGGTGAGCAGCATATATGAGGATAGAGATTTTCAAAGTGTAGCTAGAAATAGACAAACTCCAGGGAAGCCAGTACTACAGCCACACAGGTAAACAAGAGCTAGAAATTAGCTTTAGGATAAAGGGACATAGTCGAACTGTTCACCACTGGATCACCACTGGATCGCTACTGCCTGTCTCTGTACCTGACACAGGGGGGGACTCATTAAGTATTTGTGGAATGAATATGGATGAAGTAGCCAGTGAAGAAGAAATAGTCAAAGCAGCAAGGCGATAAACCATGATAGTGCCCCTGAGAGGAGGAGAAAAGTTTCAAGGTTGATGGAGTGACAGACAGTATGGGACTACAGAGAGATTTGATTACCTACTATGCAAAATAATTTGAACTAAAACTTGATATTTTGGTGCAATTGAAAGGTGGGCAGTACCTCATACAATGTGAAACGTGATAAAGGAAAGGAGGGGGAAGTGGAAGAAGCCAAAAAAGTCATTTGAGGCTAAATTATAAATAGACTTGAATGCCATAATACAGGATTCAAGCTTTATCCTGAAAACAATGGTCCCCAAACATTTTCTTAGTGCCCCTTCAGTAAAAAGTCCTTGGCATATACATTATTACAGATTTATTTATAAATTAACAAGCAGAATTCTAAACACTACATATATTGGAAAACACAAAAATCTTTTTTTTTTTTTTTTAAGATTTATTTATTTATGCACACAAGAGCTGGGGTACAGGCCAGAGGTGTGCGGGGGAGGTGTGAGAGGATTCACCACAGACAAAGCGGGAAGCAGAACAGGCAGATCAACAGAAGCACACTGCTGAGGGGAGCAGCAGGCACAGCAGGAGAGGTCTGCTGCGCCATGTGGGTCCCCTCCCTGGCCGGCAGCAGGGATCGAACTAGTGCTTCAGTGACTGCGGTTTGCTTCATAGTGCGTTGCTTAACCCACTGCGCCACCAGGGAGCCCTGAAAACACAAAAATCTTAAATGGTTACAGTTTTTGTTTTGTTTTTTTTTTAAGATTATGCATACAAGGACTGGAGTACAGGCCAGAAATGCAGGGGGTTAGAGAATTCACCAGAGACAGAGCTGGGAACAGAACAGGCATATCTACTGGAAAACACTGCTGAGGGGAGCAGCGGGGGTGAGACAGAAGAGGTCTGCTGTGCCACGTGGTTCACCTCCCTGGCCTGGATGGAACTTGTGCTGCAGTGGCTGTGGATGCTTCATAGTGCTGCAACTTAACCTTGCAAGAAGGGAAGCGCAATGGTTACAGTTTAATATAACCTAATTTCTAATAGTATTTTTTACACTTTCCCCATCATTTTATAGGTCAAGAAGATACTAGGGAAGATTACTTCAATGTCATGGGTATATTTGAGGAACAGGATTTCAGAAGAGAGGTGAGGGGAACCAGGGAAGCCAGATTGTAAAAGGAGGAGGGAAGGCCCTAGGGGTAGGGTGGGGAAACCACCCACACCCACCCCCAGACCCACCCACCCCCAACCCCCCCCACCCCAGGCTGCAGTGAGGAAGTAGAGACAAGAATGTAGATGGATCAAATTCTTCGTAGGGCAAAGGAAGGAAGGAAAGAGGACAATAAACTGGAGGGGAAGAGACCTGGAGAAGGAGTTTTTTGAAAGGAAACTCATTAAAGGCAGTTAATAAGGAACCAATAAAAAGCCAAAAAAGCTAGAGGTAAGAAAGGATTGGCTAAAGAGTTTTGGAGCAGTAAATCTCAGGTGCCAAGTTAGTTTGAATATTAGAATCTTAATGCACTTTGTTCCCTGCTTTGTCCTTCCTCTTTGGGGCAGTGTAAATAAATCCAGTCCCTGTGGACGGCAAACTGGGCATCAGTGAGCCCCTCTGCAGCTGCTGTGTTTCTTGTCCCAGCCCCATTCCTACCACCAGCTGTTAAGCACTCCACAGTCTGAAAGGGACTGAACAGACAAGCACCTGTTGTGTCAGAGCCACAGGTGTTGTCCCACGTGTTTGGAAGGCTGGCCTCCCCACAACCTCCAGGTCCCTCCCTGGCCCAGCTCAACGTCCACGTATACCACCACATGCTGCTCTCCACCCCAGCCAGCCGTTTGGGCAGTGAATCACCATCTTGGCTTCATCCCTAAAGCAGCTCCTTACTTATTCTGTCACCTGAAAAGTAGTCAGTATTTGCCAAGTTTGAGGTTTGTGAGTTGAACCCACCTCCCCCCTGCTACTCTTGGTGACCCCAAGGAGTGATCCACCTACTGCCCAGCATCTCTGGGCCTGTCAACCTCCTGCCAATGAGACAGCACCAGCCAGACATATAAATAGGCAGTCACTACCAGAGATGCTTTCTACGGCCAAGTCCTAAGGTCGCTTTGCCTGACCTGGCCACCTGAGGGAACTTCCTAAAATTCCAGTCAGACCACATCACTCCCCTGCTTAAAGGTCATCTACTCCCACTTTTACCTATGGTCTACAACTAAAATCCAAACTTCTCAGGCCCCTGAAGATCTGTTTCATCAGTCTAACCAGTACAAAGCCTTCTAGTCACTAGTCTGCCTTCAGCCTACCACACAAATCCCCAAAGTCATGCTATTTGGGAATGCTTGCCTTTAGGAAATAATCTTTCCTTCATAATTCTGGCCCTGGCTGTTTTCCTCTTCATTAACTCCCTGGTGTTCCAGGACTCCCAACTGGGGCTCCTCTTGAGCATCAGAATTCTGCAAGAAAAATTCTACTCTGCTGAGACTTGAGAGATGTGAGTTCTAGTCCTGGCCCTGACATCAACTTGCTGGTGATCTTGCACAAGCAGCTTCCCTTTTCTGGGTCTTAGTCCTCCATCTGAGAAGACTGGGTAAGACGATATCCAGGATTCTCTGGCTGTCTTGAGAAATAATACTGCCTTTGTGGCCCATCCCTATTTCTGCCTCCTGCCACAGGGCTGACTTCTGACACACAGGCCTTCTGTAAACACTCTCAGAGAGAAAAACGGAAGTCACAAACTCCAGCTTGGCATTTTGGGTAACTATTCATGGGGGCTTGATTGAAAAAGAAGCAGAAAGGAAGGAACTACCAGAGAGATTTGTTCAGAACATCCCTGAGTATGCTGTCTACCTTTAGTCTTTATGGCAGGGAAGAAAGAACAGTAGAGGGGCAGGCAATGAGTGCCACAGTTGTGAAAGTTACACAGAGGGAGAATCAGTCCCCAAAACAGACCCAAGACCCCTCTCTTCCTTTCCCCTGCTCTTACACCCCAACAGTGAGGGCTCTGTGAGCAGGCTCTGCCTCTGGAGTGTCCTCTGAACTTATGTCCACTAAAGTAGGGAGAGGGTGACGATAGACACACTTTCTTAAACTTGCCTCCATTTAGATAAAAACCTGCCCCTTCCTTTATTACTTCATTTCTACTTCAAAAAACATTTTCTGGGGCCTCCCTGGTGACGCAGTGGGTTAAGCAATGCTCTATGAAGCAAACTGCAGTCGCTGCAGCACAAGTTTGATCCCTGCCACCGGCTGCACAGGGGACCCACATGGCACAGCAGACCTCTCCTGCCTCGCGTGCTGCTCCCCTCAGTCCATCTGCCTGTTCTGCTCCCCACTCTGTCTCTGGTGAATCCTCTCACTGCCCACTCCTCTGGCCTGTACCCCAGTGCTTGTATGCATAAATAAATAAACATTTAAAAAATAATAAAAATTTTATAAAAGCGTTTTCTGGGCTTGCTCAGTGGGCCCATCAGAGCTCTTTCCCCCCTTGATTTCCGATGGGGCCTGAGTTAGATCAGATGTGGTCATTCCATAATGTGCAAAGCCAAGCACTTGAAATGAATTAACTTACTGAGTTCACAGGGATCCCTACCTACGAAGTAGATTGATTTTTAGCACCACTTTACAGGTGAGAAACAGCAATCAAGTGACTTGTTCCAGGTTGCAGTACTGATTGGTGGCACAGCCACTATTTGGACACAAGCAATGTGGTGCCCAAGCAGCTCCCTTAATCACTGTTCTGGAATGTCTCAGTAGGCAAGAAAAACTGCTCTTGGTAGAGTCTAGATGAACAGATAGTTAAGTTAGCACACTGTTTTAGTTTACCTTTAATAATTTTTACTGTACAATTTTTCAATTAAGATAGTATTTTTATAGAACATACATGACTATGTACTATGTATAAAAATCCATATCGCTGCTCTTAACATCCTCTATTTTATTTTAAGCATATATACGACCTCTGTGGTGAATCCGCTCACCCCCACACACGTCTGGCCTGTACCCCAGTGCTTGTATGCATAAATAAATACATCTTTTAAAAAAATTAATTAATTAAATTAAATTAAATGGGACACATTAATTTGTATGTTCTTTTTCTGTTTTTTTTTAAAGACTTATTTTTGCATACAAGAGCTGGGGTACAGGCCAGAGTCACGGGAGGTGAGAGGATTCACCAGAGACAGAGTGGGGAGCAGAACAGGCAGATCTACTGAAATACACGCTGAGGGGAGCAGAGGGCGAGGCAGGAGAGGTCTGCTACGCCATATGGGTTCCCTCCCTGGCTGGGAATCCAACTTGCGCTGCTGTGCCGCAGATGCTTTGCAGTGCGCTGCTCAACCCACTAGGCCACCAGGGAGGCGCATGTTCTTTTTCTTATTAAATTCATATGCCATAAGATTCACCATTTTAAAGTAAACAGTTTAGTGGTTTTCAGTATCTTCACAAGGTTGTACAGGCATCACCACTACCTGATGTCATTTGCATCACTTCAAAAAGAAATCTCATGTTTGTTACCAGTCATTCCCCTTTCCTCACACATCTACTCCAGTCTCTGAAAACTACTAACTACTTTATCACTCTATGAATTTGCTAGTTTTAGACATTTCTTATAAATAGAATTATACACTATATGACATTTTTTGTGACTTTTTTAAAAAAGATTGATTTATTTATGCATACAAGAACTGGGGTACAGGCCAGAGGTGCAGGGGGCGGTAAGAGAATTCACCAGAGAGAGACTGGGGAGCTGAACAAACAGATTGACTGAAATACACTGCTGAAGGGATCAGCAGGTGAGATAGGAGAGGTCTGCTGGGCCATGTGGGTTACCTCCCTGGTTAGGGATTGAACTCATGCTGCAGTAGCTGCTGACAATAGCTTCATAGTGCTGAGACTTAACCCCTTGTGCCACCAGGGAGGCCCTGTGTGATTTCTTTCACTTAGGATAATGTTTCCAAGCTTCATCCATGTTGTTAAACTCTTTATTTCTTTTTCCTTTTTTTATGACTGAATATATTCCATTGTGTAAGTATATTCCATTTTGGGTTTTTTTTTGTTTTTTTTTTTTTAAAGATTTTTTTTATTTATTTATGCATACAAGCACTGGGGTACAGGCCAGAGGTGTGGGGGGGTGAGAGGTTTCACCATAGACAGAGCGGGAACAGAACAGGCAGATCAACAGAAGTACACTGCTGAGGGGAGCAGCGGACACAGCAGGAGAGGTCTGCCACACCATGTGGGTCCCCTCCCTGGCCGGCAGCAGGGATCTAACTCGTGTTGCAGTGGCTGCGGTTTGCTTCATAGTGCGTTGCTTAACCCACTGCGCCACCAGGGAGGCCCCTATTCCATTTTGTTTATCCACTGATGTTCATGGGCATTTGGGATTGTTTCCACTTTTTTTTCACTATTATGAATAATGGTGCTGTGAACATTTGTGTCCAAGTTTTTGTGGTGGACATGTGTTTTCATTTCTCTTGGGTATACAGTAGTACCCCCTTATTACCCTTATCCATAGCTGTGCTTTACGTGGTTTCAGTTACCCAAGGTCAACCACACTCCAAAAATGCAGATGTATTGAGAGACACACACACACAATGAATGCACACTGTGATAACTTTTATTATGGTATATTATTATTGTTCTACTTTATCATTATTCTTTTTAATCTCTCATTGTACCTAGTTTACAAATTAAACTTTATCATACGTATGTATTATAAGAAAAAATATAGGGTTCTGTACTATTGTGGTTGCAGGCATCCCTTGGAGGTCTTGAAAGTATCATTCATGGAGAACAGACTATACCTAGGAATGGAACTGGTGGGTCATACAGTAACACTAAGTTTAACCTTCTGAGGAACTGCCAGGTTGTTTCCCACACACAACGGCTACACCATTTTATCATCACACTAGCAGCGTAGGATAGTTCCAACTTCTCCACTTTCTTACCAGTCTTTTTTGTTGTTTTCATCCTAGTGGGTATGAAATGGTACTTCATTGTGGTTTTGATTGATTTTCATTTCTCTAGTTATCTCCATTTCATGAGATAGTGGTCATTTGTATAACTGCTTTGGAGAAATGTCTATTCAAATACTTGCCTATTTTTAAAAAAACTATGTTGTCCTTTTATTATTGAGTTGAGAGTACTTTATATACTCTGCTTATTATCTAATATATTATCACAAATAACCCATTGTGTGTTGTCTCTTAACTTCCTTTTTCTTTAAAGATTTATTTATTTATACATATAAGAACTGGGGTACAGCCAGAGATGCTGGGGATGAGAAGAGTCACCAGAGATAGAATGGGCAGATCTACTGAAATAACTGCTGAGGGGAGCAGCAGGTGAGACTGGAGAGGTCTGCTGCGCCATGTGGGTTCCCTCCCTGGCTGGGGATAAAATTCGTGCTGCAGTGGCTACGGGATAGCTTCAAAGTGCTGTGCCTTGAGCCCGTGCACTACAAGGGAGGCCCTCTTAAATTTCTGTCTTTTTTTTTTTTCTTAAGATTTTTTATTTATGCATTCAAGAACTGTGGTACAGGCCAGAGGTGCGGAGGTGGGTAGCTTAGCGGGGTCGGTGAGAGGAGTCACCAGAAACAGAGTGGGGAACAGAACAGGCAGACCGACTGAGGTACACTGCCGAGGAGAGCAGTGGGCAAGGCAAGAGAGGTCTGCTGCACCATGTGGGTCACCTCCCTGGCTGGGGATTGAACTCATGCTGCAGATAGCTTGATAGTGTTGTGCTTTAACTCCTTGCACCACCAAGGAGGCCCCCCAAATTTCCTTTTTTGCATGTTGTCCAGTTGTCCCAGAACAACTTATTGAAAAAACTATATTTTCATAAAATTCAATAACTTGTGAACACTAAACACTATGTTGCAGTATTTTTCTAGTTTATATAGTATACTACATGGATGTAATTAACCAATGTCATATTTACAGACATTTTATTGGTTTTACATTTTGTTGTCTTTTTTTTTTTCTTTTTTCTGCAGTAGGGAGGGAACAAGAAGGGAGGCATTTTGTTGTCTTTAATATGATGGTGAATATACTTAAAAAATTACCTTGAGCTATATCTCCAGTTTTTTCTTAAAACAGGTTATTCAAAAGGAGACTAGATTAAAAGGTAACTCCATTTTCTAGACTTTAGATGCATATTAGTACTTTGGTCTGAGAATGAATTCTCAAACATTTGGTTTAGACAACTTTTTCAGCTCTTAAAAATTATTTACTTTCTTGGGGCCTACCTGGTGGTGCAAGGGGGTAAGTCTCAGCGCTATGAAGCTATCTGCAGCCACTGCAGTTCAATTTCTTTCCCCGGCCAGGGAGTTGACCCACATGGTGCAGCAGACTTCTCCTGTCTCACCCAGTGCTCCCTTCAGCAGTGTATTTCAGTAGATCTGCCTGTTCTGCTCCCCACTCTATCTCTGGTGAATCCTCTCATTCCCTGCACCTCTGACCTGTACCCCAGCTCTTGTGTGCATAAATAAATCTTAAAAAATTATTTAGTTTCTTAAAAGATTTTTGTTTATATAGGTAGTTAATATGAATATTGAAGCACAGAAATATTAAAGTGAGTAGAAATTACAGCACAGAGATTTTTAAACATGCATGTATTTTTCATTTTTAAATAACTATAATGAACATATGTTAAATGGTAACATACATTATATGCTTTTATCAAAAATAACTTTTACTAAACAAAAATATTTAGTGAGAAAAGTGGCAGTTTTATATTTGTGTGAATCTCTTTTAATGTCTGGCTTTATAGAATACACTGGAATCACATTCATATTTCTGCATTAATTTTACTATGATATCACAGCTTCTGGACAACTGCACTCTACATAAGTGAGAAAATGACAAGTAACATCTGAGCATTTCCATAAAAGAATTTTTTTTAAAAAAAATTTATTTACTTATGCATACAATAGCTGGAATACAGGCCAGAGTCCAGGACGGTGAGAGGATTCACCAGACAGAGCTGGGAGCAGAACAGGCAGACTGACTGAAACACACTGCCAAGGGCAGCAGTGGGCGAGGCAGGAGAGGTCTGCTGCTCGCCATGTGGGTCCCCTCCCTGGCTGGTGGCAGGGATCAAACTTATGCTGCAGTGGTTGTGGTTTGCTTCATAGTTGTGTTGCTTAACCCACTGCGCCACCAGGGAAGCCCCATAAAAGAATTTTTGACTTATCAGATCCTTGAAAGTGTCTCAGGAAGCCCCGCCAGTCCCTGACCACTCTTTGAGATATGTTACTCTGTAGAAAGATTTCACAAAGTATGTGCTCAACACTGCACCCTCTTCCCTGCACCTTCACCAGCACTGAGTGGCGCTATTTCTTTTTTAACATTTGCTAATTTGTTAAGCAAAGAGCAGGCTCTTTTTACAATTTTAATTTGCATTGTGTAATTTCTAATAACGGTGAAACCGCTTTCATGATCTTAGTAAAATATTTTTCTTGTATAATTATCTCTTTGTATCTTTGCATATTTTCTTCCTGGGAAGGTCATCTTTCATCTTAGTGATTATAAGAGCACTCTTAATATTCAGGATAGTAGCCCTTCATCAAGAATGTTTAAAACAGTTTTGATGTTCAAGAGGGGTTTTTTTTTTGTTTTGTTTTGTTTTTAAAGATTTATTTATTTTATGCATACAAGCACTGGGGTACAGGCCAGAGATGTGTGTGTGGGGGGTGGTGAGAGGATTCACCACAGAGAGCGGGGAGCAGAACAGGCAGATCGACTGAAGTACACTGCTGAGGGGAGCAGCGGGCACAGCAGGAGAGGTCTGCTGCGCCATGTGGGTCCCCTCCCTGGCCGGCAGCAGGGATCGAACTCATGCTGCTTCAGTGGCTGCGGTCTGCTTCATAGTGTGTTGCTTAACCCACTGCGCCACCAGGGAGGCCAAGAGGGGTTTTTTAAAGGATTTTTTAAAAAAGATTTATTTACTTATGCATACAAGTGCAGGGGTACAGGCCAGAGGCACGGGAGGTGAGAGGATTCACCAGAGACAGTGGGGAGCAGAACAGGCAGGTCGACCAAAATACACTGCTGAGGGCAGCAGCGGGAGAAGCAGGAGACGTCTGCAGGTCTCTGTACCATGTGGGTCTCCTCCCTGGCTGGGGATCTTATTCGCGCTGCTGTGCCGAGGATGCTTCACAGTGCAGCGCTCAACCGGCTACACCACCAGGGAGGCCCAGGATATTATTTTTAGATAGGCAAACAAACCTATCAGTCTTTTTAACGGTTTCATCCTTCCATTTTGCCCTACCTAAAGTAAAATAAATTGTCTGCTAGTTTAATTCTCCACTAGCATTGTGTGGATGTACCTGTTTGACCAATAAGGGTATCATGAGGTACTTAATTAACATTTTCATAGTATTAATGAATTATTATCTTTCTTATTCTGGTGATTATTTGGTTATTACATAATGAAAGTAAAATAACACTTGACCAGATGAAGATCTTTAATGTCACCATCCCAAGATACCTCCCAAACAGAGCTCCTTGGGGAGAAAGCTCCAGCTCACCCAGAACAAGATGACAAAGTAGGGTTCGTTATTTATGTGATGGATGATAGGAATCTCACCTACTCAGAAGGCTAGAGATCTATGAGTCTTTCACTCCTCATAGAAGAGCTCACCCATCTAGGTGGGCCTCTTGGCCTCATGCCAAGACTGTGATGCCCAGCAGGGGGCTGTCTCACAGTACCCATTTTAGACCCAAAATTTTATTCAGAGACTTGGGTATCCCAGAAGCTAAAGCTTTATTAGGGTACAATAGCCTAAGCACTCATGACCCATTTTCTTAGGAAGAAACATTTTAGAATAAGAAAAGGAAACTAGAACTTAACAGTCTGACAGGATATTCTAGCTAACCACAAATTTACAGAATTATAGCTTAGCTACAGAGATCTTCTCCTTTCACAACTTTTTTTTTTTAAGAGTTTATTTACTTAAACATGCAGGAGCTGGGATACAGGCAAGAGGCACAGGGGGGTAGGGTGGGGATCGAGGATTCACCAAAGACAGAGTGGGAAGCAGAACAGGCAGAGCTACTGAAATACACTGCTGAGGGGAGCAGCGGGTCAGGCAGGAGAGGTCTGCCATGTCATGTGGGTTGCTTCCCTGGCCAGGGATCGAACCCACGCTGCAGTGGCTGTGGAAGCCCCACAATGCGGCACTTAACCCCTTGGACCACCAGAGAGGCCCTCACAGCTTTCTTTATGCAGAGTTTACCAGTATTGCTATCATCTATTGTTTGAATGCTCTCTGAAAAAGGTAATCAGAAAGTGGATTTTGTATCCAAGTTGACTAGGCCGCATTAGCTGGGATTTTCTCCATTTCAATATTGTTTCCCACATTCTTAACCTCACTGGAGATTTTCCTTTGTCCACCTAGCAGGTGAAAAAAAAAAATGGCATCACATAGTGTTAGTCTTTATTCCTAAGATTATCAGTGAGTTTGAAATATACATATATGTATATTTATAGATATAGATGTATATTTATATATATATGTTTCTCAGCTCTTTGTATTTTCCTTTGGGGAATTACCTACTTATATCTTTTTTCACTTTTTTATATTGGGGTGTTTATATATTTCTTTTTGATAGAAGAGCTCATATATAGTAAAATATTAACCCTTTATCACCTGTACTGAATTTTCTCTTTAACTTGTCAGTATTTTTTAACTTCTGCTCTGCAGAAGTTTCTAGTGATTAAGTAGCCAAATCTATCAATCGTTAACTTTATGGTTTCTGTCTTTAGTGTCACGCTTGGGAAGTTCTTCCTTCACCACAATTATAAACATTTTTTACTCATTATTCTCCTAGTATTTTATGTCTTAATTTTTTACCTTAAGTATAATCTGAAATTTATTTTGGTTTATATCATGGTAAAGGCTAATCATTTCCCCCCAAAATTGCTGCCTAGTTGTCACAATGATACTTATTAAATAATCCAGGAATGACAAATATGTAGCTTGAGTGTAGTTTTCCCATTCTGGGCCCCTGGAAGACATTTCTAATCAAACACAGAACTCTTAACTAAACCTCCACTAGACCCACCAGCCCTCCTAGAACTTCAGGCACCACCTGCTACCTGAGAAATTTGACATTACGATTAAATTTTTTGTCATTCCCTAGATAACCCTCCTATTGATGTGAGATCATTATTAAATTATACTCTTTTTTATCATAGACTTTTCTATTTTGCTTATAGGCCTACCTTTTCCTATGCCAGTTTCACCCTATTTGCTTATTCCTTGTATATATATACACAGAGTAAAGGCCTTAAGAGTTTCTGATTTAATTGGTTTGGTTGGGGGCCTGAGCTTCAGAAATTTTTATTTTTATTTATTTTTCTTTTTTTTTAAAAGATTTTTATTTATGCATACAAAAAATGGGTACAGTCCAGAGGAGTGTGATGGAGGACAGGATGAGAGGATTCACCAGAGACAGAGAAGGGAACAAAACAGGCAGACCAACTGAAATATACTGCTGAGGGGAGCAGCAGGACAAGGCAGGAGAGGTCTGCTACACCATGCGGGTCACCTCCCTGGCCAGGGATCAAACTCATGCTGCAGTGGCTGCAAATGCTTCCTGGTGTGGTGCCAAACCCTTGTGCACCAGGGAGGTCCCTTCAGAAATTTTTAAAGGTGCCAAGTGATTCTAATGTACAATAATGGTTGAGAATCACTGAGTTTTAAAAAGAAATGTATGTGCATAAAAACTAACATTCCTACCCTGGGTTGGAGGACAAGGAGAGGCTCTTCTGTCCTCACTGAAGCGTTGTGTTCCTGTGGGGGCTGTGAACATCCCTCCAGTCCAAAAGTTTAATCCCTGACCAGGGAGGGGACCCACATGGCACAACAGATCTCTCCTGGCTTGCCAGCTGCTCCCCTCAGCATGTTTTTCAGATAATCTGCCTATTCTGCTCCCCACTCTGTCTCTAGTGAATCCTCTCACCAACCATCCTTCCCCACCCCGCCTCTGGCCTGTACCCAAGCTCTCGTATGCATACATTTTTAAAAAAAGTTTTAATTAACTTCACTTGTTTAACTTTACTTTCTTAAAATATGGCTACTAGAAAGCTTGAAATTACTAGCTTCCAGCTTTCTGTTGGACAGTGCTGTATGCTGCCCATCAAGTCAACAAACTTCTGTCCAATACCTGCTTTACCCAAAAAAGCATAAAACTACAAAGTCATACATAATAATAATAATAAAAAATAATGATAACAACACTTTCAGTTTTTTTAGGTTGACCACATTTTAGGTACTTTGCACTGGTTTAGTAACTTGTCTTAAGTCATAAAGCAAGTGATAGGGCTTCCAGAACCCTAATCATTAACGACCAGGCCAGACTACTACCTTGGCAGCAAAAACCTTGGGGTCCAGTTGGGGTGCCTCACAGATACATGCACAGACATAATAAAGGAACTGTCACACTGCCGAGAACACCCAAGTTAAACACCCACCCTCAGAAACACATGTTTTTTCTCAAAGTTTTTTTTAAACATGATTGAAACACACAGCAATCTGTCTATATACTCTTTCCCAATTTCTTTTTTTTTTTTTTAAGATTTATTTATTTATGCAGGGCCTCCCTGGTGGCACAGTGGGTTAAGCAACGCACTATGAAGCAAACCGCAGCCACTGCAGCACGAGTTCAATCCCTGCTGCTGGCCAGGGAGGGGACCCACATGGCGCGGCAGACCTCTCCTGCTGTGCCCGCTGCTCCCCTCAGCAGTGTGTTTCAGTCGGTCTGCCTGTTCTGCTCCCAGCTCTGTCTGGTGAATCCTCTCACCACCCCCACACCTCTGGCCTGTACCCCAGTGCTTGTATGCATAAATAAAATAAATCTTAAAAAAAAAGATTTATTTATTTATGCATACAAGAGCTGGGGTAATACAGGTCAGAGATGTGGGTATGAGAGGATTCACCAGAGACAGAGCAGGAAGCAGAACAAGCAGATCAACTGAAGTACACTGCTGAGGGGAGCAGCGGGCAAGGCAGGAGAGGTCTGCTGCGCCATGTGGGTCCTCTCCCTGCTGGGGACCGAACTCGTGCTGCAGTGGCTGCGGATGTGTCATAGAGCGCTGCTCGACCCTAACCCCTTGCGCCACCAGAGAGGCCCTCTTTCCCAGTTTCTTTTGCAGTGATTGCCAAACTTTATGACATGCTGGTTGAAGAGGTCCCAGAAGTGTCCTTGGATAGGAGTAGTGGTCTCCATCAAGGCTGCATAGTCTAACCAATGCGGAGTTTTGAAAAATTCCCTACCTCAAAAGAGTGTGATATCATTGGTTTATAGGGCCTGATTTTGGGATTTTTAAAAGCTATTCAAGTGATTTTAATATGCGGCAATGTATGAGAGCCACTGGAATAAAATGAACAGCTTCATAAGGAGATGGATCCTCCAGCCTCAGCTTCCCTCATGTGCTCCCTCCCAGTCCATTCTTCCCCCTGAACATGACCAGTTGAAGCTATATCAATGTCCCAAATTCATGACAAGAGTTTGCTGGAGTAATAGGATCTCACTACAAGAAAGGAAGGGGGACAGTGCCATAGAGTTTCTTTCTTTTTTTTTTTTAAAGATTTATTTATTTATGCATACAAAAACTGGTGTACAGGCCAGAGGAACAGGGGGTTGAGAGGATTCACGAGAGACAGTGGGGAGCAAAACAGGCAGATTAACCAAAACACACTGCTCAGGGGAGCAGCGGGTGGGCGAGGCAGGAGAGGTCTACTGCACCATGTGAGTCACCTCCCCAGCTGGCAGCAGGGATAGAACTCATGCTGCAATGACTGTGGTCTGCTTCATAGTGCGTTGTGCCACCAGGGAGCCCCCCCATAGAGTTTCTTAAAAACTGAACATTTTGATACAGGCTCTTTCAGATTTGATGCATTTAAAAATATAGCTATAGGGCCTCCCTGGTGGCGCAGTGGGTTAAGCAACGCACTATGAAGCAAACCACAGCCACTACAGCACGAGTTCGATCCCTGCTGCCGGCCAGGGAGGGCACCCACATGGCACGGCAGACCTCTCCTGCTGTGCCCGCTGCTCCCCTCAGCAGTGTACTTCAGTCCATCTGCCTGTTCTGTTCCCTGCTCTGTCTCTGTGAGTCCTCTCACCTCCTGCGCCTCTGGCCTGTACCCCAGCTCTTGTATGCATGAATAAATAAATCTTTAAAAAAAAAAATAAATAAAAATAAAAATATAGCTATATTAGGCACATTCTGTTCAGTTTTATTCACCTCTCATGCATTACAGGAGAGTTGCTAATTATTGTTACAAGGGCAATGGTATTACAATATATAAATATGTCAAACTAACATTCTGTACACCTTAAATTTATACAATGTCATATATCAAATATATTTCAATTAAAAAAAAAGACAGGAACACTCGTCTCCAAGTCTGGTCTTCTACTTCTAAGATCTCAATTTCCACATCTGTAAAATGGGTGGGATGGCCTACATAGGCCACCTTCCAGCATAGACATAGATTGAGGTCAGACATTGGCCTGGATTTATGTCTGATCCCAAAGAACAGGGCTGGTTCCCTTGCTAGTGGAGATTTAAAAGCTTCCTTTTAAAAGATGAGGACATCACCTTTGAAACAGAAATTTCCATCTACACTCACTCAGCAGATGAGGTCTAGCCCCCTTTTCCCCTCCCCCAGCCCTCCTCCTGTAAATCAGCCTGGGGAATCAGATCTTGTAGAAACTTTGATCTCTTTATCTAAAGGCACAAAGATAGCATTGCAAAGCCTGCTTCTGGTGTGGAGGTGGCATAGTTAGAAATGCTTCACATTCTTCTAGCAAGTTTCTCAGAAAAGGAAGCTTCACCCAGTGAGGCTGTGGGGAAACTAGTAATAGAATGAGGGGAAGAACGTGGATAGGGTAGGAGGGTGTTTCTTTGAAAGAAATATCAGCAAATTCTGACACTACAGTTTTGAGAATTCTTTCACATTGCAGTCACTTAGAACCTGGGACTGGGCTGTGGACTTGGCTTCGTTGCAGTGTGATTTCAAAGAGACATTTCATGTTTCTAAGCTACTAAATGCCTCAGGCTTCACACTGAGCGCCGGAATCTCATTTTGCACCCTCCAGCCCCCATCTGTTTTCATTGCTGCCAGTGCTGACACTGAAATGCACATCTGATCTTATTATTCCCCAATTTTAGGTTGGATTCCAGCTCTACTTGCAATCCAGGGCCTCCATTACCTGTAGAAAAATTTTAAAAAGTAAATTCTACTGTTTCATCAGAAGTTCTTCTAAATCTGGTCTGGTTTCAAATTACATTTTTATCTCATCTCTAGGGTGTCTGCACCTTTCTCCTGCTCTTCAAGCTGCTGAACAACTTGCTCTACTGTCCTCTGTATGTCCTGTTTGCCTCTAGCTAACTATGACCTCCATCAGGAAGGACAGTGGCTTGGTGGCTCCAGCTGTGTCCATCCTCAGGCTCCTATCCAGTTACTAGGACACAAGCTCAGTAGAGGTCTTATGGCTGAATGACCAGTTAAGTGAGCAACAATGTGATTTAAGGCCCTTGGACCAGACAATACCTAAACTCCTTTCCAACACTAATTTCTCAGAACCATTCCCCAGGGTGGAGCTCAAAACTACTTAGAACTCGACCTAGTTCATATTAAGTCATTGACAATTTCCAAACTAGAAAAACAGAGACAAATGGTGTGACAAGGGTTTTAAAGGTTTTTGTCCATTTTCAGTAAAACATTATTTAAAAATTTTAGTAAAACCTGAAAATTAAGAATTATAATGCAGGGCCTCCCTGGTGGCGCAGCGGGTTAAGCAACACACTATGAAGAAAACGCAGCCACTGCAGCACGAGTTCGATCCCTGCCTCCGGCCAGGGAGGGGACCCACATGGCGTGGCAGACCTCTCCTGCTGTGCCCGCTGCTCCCCTCAGCAGTGTACTTCAGTCCATCTGCCTGTTCTGCTCCCCACTCTGTCTGGTGGATTCTCTCACCCCCCCACACCTCTGGCCTGTACCCCAGATCTTGTATGCATAAATAAATAAATCTTTAAAAAAAAAAAAAGAATTATAATGCAATTAAATGTTTAAATCACACTAATGCAAGGCCATCCTATGGTTCCAAAACAATGTGAATGTATTTAGTGCCACTGAATTATACACTTAAATGGCTATGGCAGTAAATTACATGTTGTATGGTCTATTATTTTCCACTCAAATTTAAAAAATGACCATTCTAAATATGTGGTTGCTACTACCATGCCCGTAGGCCTCTGTCCAGTGAGATTTCAAGGTGACTAAATGAACAAAAACCTCTTTGTGTAGAAAAGGTATTAAAATATTTTATTCTGGGGCCTCCCTGGTGGCGCAGTGGGTTAAGCAACGCACTATGAAGCAAACCACAGCCACTGCAGCATGAGTTAGATCCCTGCCTCTGGCCAGGGAGGGGACCCACATGGCGAGCAGCAGACCTCTCCTGCCTCGCCCCCTGCTGCCCTCTGCAATGTGTTTCGGTCAGTCTGCCTGTTCTGCTCCCCACTCTAGTGAATCCTCTCACCTTCCTGAACTCTGGCCTGTACCCCAGCTCTTGTGTGCATAAATAAATAAATCTTTTTAAAAAAACTATCTTAAAAAAATAAATAAAATATTTTATTCTTAAACAATATGAAGAAAGAAAGGATTCTTGACTTAATAAAATGTTCAAATGTAATCAAGAACCCTAATATCCCCATTTCCAAAAGGCTCAGCTATCTGTCACGCAGCCCAAGACTAGGAAATGTACAAAAATAGCCTCTGAGTGGCCACAAGAAATGCCACTTGACTAATTAAAGAACTGATTTTATAAAGTAGGTGATCTCCATTTCATAGTCAAGGAAAGTAAGGCTCAAGAGAGGGTAACTTGCCTAAATTTATACAGCTGGTTAGTCAAAACACAAAGGTTCAAACTACCCTAGGTGTGAAGAGTTAAAATAGAATGAGACCCTAAGTCCAAGCTGTAGAATGCTTCTATTTCTTGGATGCTTTAATACTTGTAAATGGTTCTTTTGTTTGCCTTGACTTACTTTTTATTTGTAATTTTTTTTTTTTTTTTTAAGTTTTCCCAAAGCAACTTTGACTCCCTGATCCAAGTGGGACCTTACTGGAAGGAGACTACAGCGGCTCAGAGAACTAATGAGAGAGTAACAAACAGGGCCACCCAGCAGGAGCCAAGCAGCTGGAGGACTTTCTCTCCTAGAACGCAGTGGTTCATGTGATGCGGCGCCAAGCTTGCCAGACTCTAAGACTCTCCGTTCAGGTTTCAAATTCCCAGGAGAGAGACTGGTTTGCTTGCCTGAGTTAGGTGTCTACAGTACTATCAGCTAGCTATGCTCAGGGAAATAGTCTCAGACCCGGCCATTAGGATGCATCTTTGGGGTTGGCTCTTCCTAGAGAAGAAGGAATCTCTGTGAACCAGGTAGCCGCAGGTAGAGTTTGTCCCAGCAGGAAATTTTCTGGGGGAGAAGAAAGGGAATAGGAATGTCCTGTCACCCCCAGAAGCCTCTGTAAAAATGGCCTCAGCTATAAATTCAGGCTAAGTTTTACAAGTTGTTCCATTCAGGGGTAGTAAACTTTGTCAGCAAAAATCTGTTTTATCTACAGTGGACCCCTGAAAGTGTCAAAACTCACCTTAGCTATACCAAGGTGGCTACTCTGAAATTTATCTTCCATTTACCTGTTGGGGACTAGTGGGCCAGAAGGCTGATCAGAGCTTGGAGAAATAAAGGCACACCATCTAGAAAGCTCAGAGTTGCTTGGGAGGTAGGCTATGTTCATGTTCTAGGAATCCTTGAGAACTCTTTAAAAGAGAAAATAAAAATGTATGCTGTTCCTTTGACTTGATTGAGTTGTGTGTTTGGGCTCACTTCACTGAAACCTACCCATGCACAGCCAGTCCTAAAAGCAATAACCAGAGGTGCCTGATCTAATTTCTAAAACTCATTTAAGGCTGTTTGAACCATCAGCTCTAGAGTTCAGTTATAAACAGCAATGACTAACTCAATGAACTGGCCAGTTGGGAAGGCCTATATGTGAATCAACAATAGCAGCAAGTACATTGCATAGCACCTTACTGCAACTCCAAGTACAGCTTTCAACAACCCTGAGAGAGCTGCAAGTATTATAACCATTTATAGGTGAAAAATATGAGGCACAGAGGAGCATTAACTTGGCCTAAACAGAATACTGGAAAATCCCAGAAAGAATGGGGACTTGATTCAGGTCTTCTGACCCTGAGCCCTAGGCTGACATATCTTACAGGAATTTTATAATGGATTCATCACTTCTTTTTTTTTTTTTTTTTAAAGATTTATTTATTTATGCATACAAGCACTGGGGTACAGGCCAGAGGTGTGGAGGGCTGAGAGGATTCACCACAGAGAGCAGGGAGCAGAACAGGCAGATCAACGGAAGTACACTGCTGAGGGGAGCAGCGGGCACAGCAGGAGAGGTCTGCCGCGCCATGTGGATCCCCTCCCTGGCCGGCAGCAGGGATCGAACTTGTGCTGCAGTGGCTGCGGTTTGCTTCATGGTACGTTGCGTAACCCACTGCACCACCAGGGAGGCCCTGGATTCATCACTTCTTTGTTCCCCTTTATGTAATCAGTCTTCTTTCAGAGTATGTTACCTAATGATTCTCCACTTTTACACGAGAGGTTAGCTTCTGCATGTCAACCTAAAGGTACATGCAAAGAATGCATTGGATTAGTTTCTCTGACCAAGAAAACACTGTCACCCTTTGCTTGGGCTCTAACTGTAAGAACAGCTGAGCTGGAGCAGATCCTGTTGACCATTTGTTGCCAAATCCCAGATTAGAGTAGACAAGAGGGGTTTTATAGGACTACATTAAAGTGAGTATAGTTAGGGTGAGGATTTCAAGACCAGGGAACTAGAAAGAACCTTATTCTAAACCTCAGGATTGAAATTCAAAACCAGAGTTTTTGCTTTTGCCTGCTAGATGTCAATCAAAGCTTAGTGTGGTCTCAGTGCTTACACATAGGTCTTCAGTGTTCCTCTATGGATTGATGATTGTCTGATCTCTTAACACCCTCTTGTAGTGAGAAATAAGTGAAATGGTATGAAAGTGAGTAAGGTTTGGGAGAGAGAAAAATCAACCCCTTTTTGGTTCTGATCTGTGTTTTTCAAACTCTGAGTCAAGGTTCCACTGATGGGTTGTTAAGCTAATTTACTGGGTCAAGACCAACGCTTCTTCTTTTAATTAAATAGAATGGAATTAGCAAGTATTAGATAATATCAACCAGCAAGTATTAGATAATATCACATGTAGTTAGGGCAAATAATATTTTATGAAACATTTAAAAATAAATAATTTTGCATGCAGTGGTTCATAATATAAAATGTATTTTTTAAAGATTTATTTATTTATGCATACAAAAGCTGGGGTACAGGTGCCAGAAGTGTGTGGGGGGTGAAAGGATTCACCAGAGACAGAGTGGGGAGCAGAACAGGCAGATCAACTGAAATACACTGCTGAGGGGAGCAGTGGGAGAGACAGGAGAGGTCTGCTGCGCCATGTGGGTCCCCTCCCTCACCGGGGTTCAAACTCATGCTGCAGTGGCTGTAGAGTGGGGGGCGCTTAACCCCTTGCTTCATAGTGGGGGGCTTAACCTCTTGCGCCAAGAGGGAGGACCCTAAAATTTATTTTTAATGATAAGTCACAGCTAAAAAAGTTTGAGATTCATTGGCTAGATGACTTGCAATATGGAATATAGATTTATAAACCTCTCCATCTAGTACTGGGTCTCAGCTGTCAGGGAATATCATTCAATCTATTTAAATCTTGCCATTTGAAGCATAAAACCGAAACTAAAAACTGCAAAGAAAAATATAATTAGAAACTTGATTTTTTAAATATTTCTAAATTTTCTCTGTAAAAAAGTATAAAACAGAATTAAAGTTGAAAATTGAAAAAAAAACTTGCACACATATCTAAAAGAGAAAATATTTCTAGTATAAAAATAAAAACTATAAATCAGGAGAAAATGTTTAATATCTCAAGAGAAGAAACAGAGACAAATCACTAAAAAAAGGGAAAGATGAAAAGATGTCTAATTTCACCAGTGATTTCAATAAAGACAAGAAATACTTCTTTTCACTACCCAATGTTTTTTTTTTTTCCCTTGTGGCATTTTTTATTAAAAAATCTTTTTTTTCTTTTTTTTAATTTATATATATTTGACATCAATTGTAATCCCCATGTATTCCCCATCACCATATCATCAGTGCACCATCACCTCAGTCCCCCGTGCTCCCATCTTCCCTCAACCCTCCTAACCCCACCTCCCCACCAAGTGTCCCCAATTTGTCCTTGTCTTTTCATTTTTGGTTTTTGTATCTTTATTGTTGTTGTTGTTATTATTATTATTATTATTGTTCTTATTCCTTTCCTTGATCCTTATTTGTTTCCCTTATATTCCTCCTAGGGGAGGGACCATCTGGTATTTTTCTTTTGCCTTCTGACTTACTTAGCTGAGCATAATCCCTTCCAGTTCCATCCATGTTCCTATGAATGCATCTAGTTTTTCTTTTTTGATTGCTAAATAGTATTCCATCGTGTATATGTACCACAGCTTCCAGATCCACTCATCTGTTTTTGGGCATTTGGGTTGTTTCCAGGTCTTACCTATTGTAAAGAGTGCTGCTATAAACATAGGAGTGCAGGTATTCTTTTGAATCAGTGTATTTGTGTCTTTTGACTACCCAATGTTTTTAAACACCCAATTTTGACAAGATCATAAGCCTATAAAAGGCATCATATACAGCTGGTGGGACTAAAATTAGATAAACTAGAGGGAAAATTGGCAATACACACCAGAAGCCTTGAAAACTGTGTACCTTTTGACTCAATAAGTCCTCTTCAAATAATTTATTTCAAAGAAACAATCATGGGTGTGTTCAAGGTTGTCTATAATAGCAAAAACTTGGAAAACACCCTGTCCAACAATGGGAATGTTATGATCTCCTTTGTGTAAAAAGAATAAGGAACAAATAAACAAGCACACATATAGTTGAGCCTGAGCCTACACCTGGGGCCATTTGTGGGGCTGGATGACGATAAACTCCTCTGGGAGTTCATTTTCCCCGGAGCTGATAGGTGAAAGCAAGGGAAAGGAGGAGTCTGGGGACACAACCTGGGGAGCAGGGAAAGGCAAACAACGGGACTGTTGAACATTAATGGAGAGAGGTTTGGACCCAGGCTTACAAACTATTTTTACGAGAGACTTCAAGTCTAGGGCCCGGGATTAACAAAACGAGATAATCATAGCTATATGTCAGCTATACCTAAAAAAAGAAAAGAAAACAAAGCTATCATAGGTGTGGTGATGAAAAGGATCCTGGAGAAAAACAAAATAGTGAAGAGGGTGTAAGAGTATGGGAATTGGGGCCTCCCCTGGTGGCGCAGTGGGTTAAGCAATGCACTATGAAGCAAATCACAGCCACTGCAGCACGAGTTCGATCCCTGCTGCCGGCCAGGGGGGGGACCCACATGGTGCGGCAGACCTCTCCTGCTGTGC
>JAGFMF010011626.1:985721-1009870 GCA_019455555.1 Galemys pyrenaicus
CTGCTCTCTGTGGTGAACCCTCTCACCTCCCCACACCTCTGGCCTGTACCCCAGTGCTTGTATGCATAAATAAATAAATCTTTAAAAAAAAAAAAAAAGTTCTCCAGGAGATTCTAATGTGCAAGTGGGTTGAGAATCACTGGGCTTATAGACACATTTATTCTTTTTCTGATATTTCTTTTCTTTTTTTTTTTTTTAAAAGATTTATTTATTTATGCATACAAGCACTGGGGTACAGGCCAGAGGTGTGGGGGGTGAGAGGATTCACCACAGAGTGGGGAGCAGAACAGGCAGATCAACGGAAGTACACTGCTGAGGGGAGCAGCAGGCACAGCAGGAGAGGTCTGCCGCACCATGTGGGTCCCCTCTCTGGCCGGCAGCAGGGATCGAACTCGTGCTGCAGTGGTTGCGGTCTGCTTCATAGAGCGTTGCTTAACCCACTGCGCCACCAGGGAGGCCCACTGATATTTATTTTCTACATTTTCTATAATAAAAGTAGTACTCTGGGAGAAAGGACAATTTAAACAAAATATCTTCTCTATCCCAACCTGGGAAATGAAATGTGGGTAAGATAATAACTATACAGCTTTATTTTAATGAACATAGCTCTACTCCTCAAATTCTGATCTTCCATGGTCAGGATAAATGCTCCCTTCTCTCTGGAGTATCTTAATTCCCAAACTACTTATGATCATTCATTTTTGTCTATTCCTATGAACTGTTGTCCCCATTTCTGGGGTTTAGTTCTCCAGTGTTTATATTTGGTGCCTGTTTTTTGGTTGAAGAGGGCTTTCCTATAACACACTCTGAAAACTGTCAAAGCAGTTTTGACATCTGAGGTTCACAGTGCACCTGGGAGAAGGGGTGGAGAAAGAACCATGGAATTTCAGGTCACAGGGAAACAGAGGCAGGCCAAAAGTTGTCCTAGATCTAGGACTTCTCTAAGGTGCTGGGCTCCTGATTCATCCCTTCTGAATCCCTGATCCCTGAGAAACAGGGAGTGAGCCATTTGTGTAAATTAAGCCCAGGAATGTGTCCCAAGTTGTCTGGCAACAAGACCAACCATTTGGAGGTCTAATAAGAAGATATGAAGAATGGTGGGGAAAACCTCTTCCCCTCTCTCATTCCCTCTTGCTATTTAATACAGTTCTTTTTTAGGGGCCTCCCTGGTGGCACAAGGGGTTAAGGCGTAGCACTGTAAAGCTATCTGTCGCGCAAGTTTGATCCCTAGCCAGGGAGGTGACCCACATGGTGCAGCAGACCTCTCCTGTCTCACCTGCTGTTCCCCTCAGCAGTGTGTTTCAGTAGATCTGCCTGTTCTGATCTCCACTCTGTCTCTGGTGAACCCTCTCACCCCCCTGCATCTCTGACCTGTATCCCCATCTTTGTACGCATAAATAAGTAAATCTTGAGAAAAACAAAGAATAATCAGAAAGAAGTCTCCAATCAAAACTACAACTAAAAGGCAAAACTCATTTTCCGGGCCTCCCTGGTGGCGCAGTGGGTTGAGCAACACACTATGAGGCAAACTGCAGCCACTGCAGCACAAGTTCGATCCCTGCTGCCAGCCGGGGAGGGGACCCACATGGCTTGGCAGACCTCTCCTGCCTTGCCCGATGCTCCCCTCAGCAGTGTACTTCTGTTGATCTGCCTGTTCTGCTCCCCGCTTTCTGTGGTGAATCCTCTCACTCCCCACATTTCTGGCCTGTACCCCAGTGCTTGTATGCGTAGATAAATGAATCTTTAAAAAAAAAACAAAACTCATTTTCCAAATTTTTCTCCATCTTTTTTTAAATTCTGCTTTGGAACAACCTTGCCGGCATCTGAGTACTTTATATCTTTACTATTATTATTATTATTTTAATTATTGACATAATATTGGCTTACATCATTGCATTTTGTAAGTATTTTTATTATTATTCACTACAGCTCTACAGACCTTTACAATTGAAAAGCACTTTCTCATATATTATCTCATTAGTCTCATTTTACATTTGGAGTAACTGAGGCTCAGAAAAGTTATATAACATAGTCAAGGTAACAAAATTTAGTGTCAGAGCTGCAGCTTGAGCCCAGGTCTTAGGATTCCCAAAACATCATCTCTACCATGTACAAAGTATTGTGCAAGGTGTCGTGGGGGAGAGATGGAAGACAGAAGGAAAGACAGGGGGAAAATGGGGAATAACTCCAGGGACAAAGAGTGCCACTGGAGACAAATGAAGTGCTACAGACAGTGGCCTAACAGGACAGAACAGCTCATCCCCTTGGAGCACATTTGCAGAAGGCTTTGTGAGAAACATGACCAAAAGTCAGGTCTTCAAAGGTGAGTACCTGCTCAAGTGATGTGGATACTCAGAATAAGAAGGAGGGCTTCTTGGAGAGGCACAGAGAGGAGAAAAGTGTAGCTAACTGGAGAATAAACCAGCACCAGGAATGGAGCCGGGTGGAGCTGGGAAGGGGCTGGAACTGTTAACTGTGGCCTTCCGGAGGCAGAGAAACCTGGAAGATCATCTGATGAGGAAACCAGAGACATGGAGCAATTTATTGAAGGTGTTAGTGGGGCCAGGAAAGGACAGGATCCAGATCTACTGTGGTCTCTGGTCATCCAGATAAGTACTCCTTCCACACAATAAATCTTCCAATCTCCTGAAACTGAGGGGCCATTTCCTTGGAGCAGCATTGCTATGGAGTACAGGGACAAGGGACAAGAGAGATCAACACAAGATCTTGTCAGGGAATAGCCAGGAGGCTTCTGCAGTGGCCTGGCAAGGTGACAAATGAGATCTGTAGAAGGTGGAGTGAGAGGAACAAAGAGAAGGGATTGGAGAAATAAATATTGCAAGGGTTGCTCTGTTAGAGCTGGGCACCTAATTGGATATGGCATGAGGCCTCCGAGAATTTTCAGCCCCTAAGAGGAAGGAGCTTCAGTGGTGTGAGAGAGCAGGCAGGGAGATTGGGTGAGAGTGAGAACTTGGTGAAGAGTCAGAGGGGGCAGGTAGACGTCCATGAAGTCACGTGGCATTGCGCAGGGTCTGCTGCACCTTATGCTCCTGTTTGTGAAGTAGATATGCATGGTTCTAATCCTTCTGGGAAAAAATAACAAGAAAGTGGTATCTATCATCACCTTGGGAAAAGGAAATGCTCGGTTAGCAGACAGGAGGAGTATGCTATTTTTCCCTTTTATGTTAAACCTTTGGATTAGGACTCATGGGCATATATCTAATAGCAAAATAATTAGAGAACGCTTAAAATGTGTAGCAAATTCAATGGAAGAAAGAGAGTAACATGGGAGTTGCAAGATATTTTTCCTTAGGATGGGGAGATCTGAGCACCTTTAGAAGATGACATTGAAAATGTGAGGGGGAGGGGTTAGGTGAAACTAGCCCGGAGTGGGAGGAGAGAGCTCCGAGGCCCCGACAGGAAGTCAGTGTTGAGAGGGGGGAGAAAAGGCCTTTAGCCCTTGCGGGATGGAAATGTGAGATGAAAGGCAAGAAAATGGAGGGAGCCTTGCCAGAGAAATCTGTCTCTGGGCTCGAAAGCAGGAGCTGATGTAGTGAAAGCCACACCCATCAGACCACACTAGAGGACTCATTCTCAGACCTTACTGGTGAGAAGCCGCAATTGTGCCGGCTTTGGAGGCTGTCACAATTTATGGTGGTGAAATATGGGAAACAAAAGAAAGGTGCCTTCATGCCATTGATTAATAGGTTAATATCTAGCCATTATAGAGTGAATCCTAGCTGGCGCCTGGGGGGATCCACGATGTTCTAGAAAAGCAAGCTGCTGAGTGGCATAGCTGAAGCCATTTTGGAAAACAAAAGGCAGCTCTGTGTGTGTGTGTGTGTGTGTGTGTGAGTGAGAGGAGAGAGAGGTTTTCAATGTGTGTGTGGGGGAAACGACATAAATATATACTACTGCTTGTTAAAATTGGGATAGTGGGAGATGAGAAGAGAGAAGGGGGAAATCCCTACTACTTAGAGAGTAGAAGGAGCTAGTGCAGAACAAATCCAAAAAAGTACCTAGGACCCCAGGCTCGGCCATAAAGACTCCGAGGCAAGCAATCACAGCGCAGGCAGAGTATGTCCAGGCCAGTGGGGCCGCCCTGCAGCCGCTGCTACGTGCTATTTCCAATTCTTGGGTGTCCGCGTCGGTGGCGGCGGAGGGCGCGAGGTGTGGGGTTTCTCTACGGTCTTTGTTAAAGGAGGATGGGGAGGAAAAGGAGTGCGCAACGCGTGGCCAGCAACGAAGGGGGCAGGCGCGGCGCCCGGGACGTGGCGCAGCACAGAGCGCCAGCGTGGTGAGCGATGCCTGCAGTTCCTGGACCCGCCGGGCCAGCCCCGCCAACCCTGCCCATCTGCCTCTGGCCGCGTTCAGCCGACAGTCCGGCGATCCCGTCCCGGGCGCCCCGGCGTGCCTAGCTGCCTGCGGAACTGCTGCAGCCGCCCTGCAGACAAAGACGCCAGCGCCGACTGGGAACGCAGGGCCCCGCCCGCACCCCCGCGGACCGTCTGTCCCCCTCTCTTCCTGACACCGACGCGCCCACGCCACCGCCCACCCCCATCTCTCTTCCGAGCTGCCATTTGCTCCCAGCCCCCTCCTTTTTTTTTTCTTTCTTTTTTTATTCCTCGCAGCCTCTGGGAAATTCTGGTCTAATTTTCGTGTCTGAATGTGCCCATTCTAGATATCCAGTGTAAATTGATTCATATACTCTTTGTTCTTTTGTGCCACGCTTACTTTGCTTAGTGGATATTTTCAAGGTTCATCTTGTTGCAGTACCAGAACGTCATTCCTTTTTTTAAAAAAATTGTGCTAAAATGTATATAACAAAAGTTTACTGTTTAAACGAATTTAAAGTATATATTTCAGTGACATAAAGTACATTCACGTGGTTGTGTGTCCATCATACTACATCTCCAGAATTTTCCACACCCCAAACTGAAATACTGTATCCATGAAATAATAATTTCTCCCAACCCTACTTTCTGTGTCCATGATTTTGGGGGCATCCCCTTTCTGGGGTGTATGTAATGGCTGCGTTAACACTCTTGGGGAGGGAGACAGCCATACACTGGTGAATATCCAGATGGGCAAGACAGGATGACACAACCTGGTTGCATGAAAAAATTATGTTGAGAAAGGACAGAGGAACTGGAGAGTGCCCAAGAAAATGAGGTTCTGGGGTCATTTTAATTCATGTAAAAAAAAAAGACAACAGGCGCTTTAATGTAACGAATTTAGAAGAAGCTGTGATGCAACTGGAAAAGACTTAAGGAACCATGAAGTTTGTCTCCACCCAAACGAAGGATGGTAGTATAAGAAAGTGGTTAGAACTGTTGTTGATAGAAATATGTGAATCACATTTAAAAAATGTTAGTAGCCACATTAAGAAAAAACAAAAAGGGCCTCCCTGATGGCCTAGGGCTTAAGTCTCTGTGCTATCCCCAGGAGGGAGCTAACCCACATATGGGGCAGCAGATCTCTCATGTCTCACCTGGTCTCCCCTTAGCAGTCTCTCAATAAATCTGCCTGTTCTGCTCCACACTCTGTCTCTAATGAATCCTCTCACTCCCATCACCCCCTCACCTCTGGCCTATACCCCAATTTTCTACACAAAAAAAGAAAATTTAAAAAAAAGAAAACTTTTACTTAGCCCAATATATTCAAAATATGATTGTTTCAACGTATAATCAACGTTAAAATTATAGCGATATCTCCCATTCTTTCTTTCATACTTGGTTTCAAAAATTAGGCTGACATGGGCCCTCCCTGGTGGCACAGTGGCTTAAGTACCACACTATGAAGCAGACCACAGCCACTGCAGAACAAGTTTGATCCCTGCTGCCGGCGGAGAGGTGACCCACATGGCACAGCAGACCTCTCCTGCCTCGCCCGCTGCTCCCCTCAGCAGTGTGTTTCAGTTGATCCACCTGTTCTGTTTCCCGCTCTCTCTGGTGAATTCTCTCACCTCCCGTGCGTCTGGCCTGTACCCCCAGTTCTTGTGTGCATAAATAAATAAATCTTTAAAAAAAAAATTAGGCTGACCACATTTCAAGTGTTCAAGTGGTGCTTATAGCAACTGTGTTATATAACAGTGCAAGGTTGGAACCTGGGACTTACAAGTTAGGTCTGGGATCATGAATCCCATCCCTTACCAGGCTGTGTGATTAGGCAGTTTACTTCTCTCTATCTCTCTCTCTTTTTTTTTTGTTTCGTCAGCTATGAAACAGAACTAACAAAAGTACCTACTCCATAAAATAATTTGTGAGAATTAATGGCACATGAGGCACTTAGTACATGCTCAATAAATGATGGTTATTAGTGGTAAATTAGGTGATTATTAATTTGATTTCAGTTTTACTGTTCAGTGTGACCTTATTCATTCCCATTAGATGAGGTAACTTGGAGACATTAGGCAAGGTTTAAAGCCAACGGACAAACTATGAAAACCTATAAGCCTTTTTGCAGCACAATGTCAAAATGTTATTGATTTATGGGAAATGTTTGCAAAAAATTAAGAAAATGACAAATATGCAGGAAATTCAAGGAGATATCTGAAGTGTTTTTTTTTAAGAAGTTCCTTTTTTTAAAAGGAAGTTCCATTTTGAAGTTCGACTTAAAATTCAAATAAAAATAAACACATGATATCATTGTTGACCGACAAATTGGCAACAACCAAATTTTGGTGGCACCTAACATTGAAGACCATGTGAGATATTTTCTAACAAAGATTTTTGAAGGTCTGATCGAGATATCTGATCCAGATTATCAGAATAAACAAGCTGAGATCTTCCTTCAAGGAGTAACTAGCCAGACAGCCTTTCTTTCTTTTTTTTTTTTTTAAAGATTTATTTATTTATGCATACAAGCACTGGGGTACAGGCCAGAGGTGGGGGGGGGGCGGTGAGAGGATTCACCACAGAGAGCAGGGAGCAGAACAGGCAGATCAACCAAAGTACACTGCTGAGGGGAGCAGCGGGCACAGCAGGAGAGGTCTGCCTCACCATGTGGGGCCCCTCCCTGGCCGGCAGCAGGGATCGAACTTGTGCTGTAGTGGCTGCGGTTTGCTTCATAGTGCATTGCTTAACCCACTGCGCCACAAGGGAGGCCCCCAGACAGCCTTTCTACCCACCTATTTCTTCTTCTAAATACCTGAACAGTCAACAAATACCTTATCAAGTTTGATTTTTTTCCTTATCATGTGTAATCACTTAACATTTGCTTTGCTAATATTCCTTTACCACTAATGTTGACATTTTATGTGGGTTTTTTTTTTTAAAGATTTATTTATTTACGCATACAAGAATCAGGGTACAGTCTAGAGGTACGGGATGATGAGCGGATTCATCAGAAACAGTGGGGAGAAGAACAGGCAGATTGAGTGAAGTACATTGCTGAGGGGAGCAGAGGGCAAGGCAGGAGAGGTCTGCTGCGCCATGTGGGTCCCCTCCCTGGCTGGGCATTGAACTTAGTCTGAGGATGATTCCTAGTGTGGTGCTTAACCCCTTGCGCCACCAGGGAGGCCCCATTTCATATGGTTTGAAATAGCCCCAATATTGTTCCAAATTTGGGTAGAGCTAACCGAAATTCTTATTTAAGCCACAATAACCCTAAAATATTCTTAGCTATCTGGCTAACTTCTGGAGGAATGCTTATCTGTTAGCAGGGTGAGCTATATAATTTGTGGAGTCTGTTTCGAAATGAAAATGTGGCGTCTCTTTTTCATAAATGGAAGGGGAAAGTTCCTTTCCTTTCTTCTAAAATCTGCTCTCTCAAACTCTTGTGGTGATTTTTATTTGCTATTTGTAGTTATACTTCAAAGATTCTCACAGGTGCCTAAAACCTGCTTTGAAACAGTTTGTGTGAGTGGTTGAGAAAGAGACTTAATCAGACTGACCTATGTCCTGAGTCATTCTGCATTCTGCTCTATGGTGGTGCCTTGAGGGAAAAGTTGCCTCACAGTGCAGACATTTCAAGGGTAGGGAGGACCAGAGGGTAACAGGAAACACAGAAAAATCACCTTGTTCAGGACTTCAAAATATTATCCCTGCACGTACATCAGTGACTGAGTGGTAGGTTAATGAGTCAGCCCTTAGAGAGCTGATGCATTCTTTAGGTGTTAATTAATCAAGCCTTGAGCCAGGCAAGGTTGAGGCCCAGTCAGAGTAAGCTCTCAGGTAAGGCGGCATGATGAGCTTCTCTGTTGGTAGCCAGTCAGTTTTTACTTTTATTTATTTATTTGCTTGTTTGTTTTTGGTAGAACTTTTATTTATTTTGGTAGGCCAGAGGTGCAGGTTGGGAGAGGATTCACTAGAGACAGAGTAGGTGAATCTATTGAAATAAATATACTGCTAAGGGAAGCAGCAGAGAGACAGGAGAGGTCTGCCCTGCTATATGTGGGTTAGCTCCTTGGCCAGGAATCAAACTCAGGCCTTAGCAGTGATAGCACTGAGACTTAAACCCTAGGTCAAAAGGGAGGCCCACCAGCCAGTCTTATTAGAGAGCTGATCCTGTTCTGTCTACCTGAATACACACTAGAAAACTCCTAGACTATTCAGGGACCCAAGATATGTGGTTATTTAGGAGTGGGACCAGTGCTGTGGGGAGAGGGGTCTCAGTTATTCACCCTCCCTTCCATCAAACTCTGTTTTATTGCATTTCAAAACAATTCTCATTTTTTTAACTTTTTTTTTTAAGATTTATTTATTTATGCACACAAGCACTGGGGTACAGGCGGTGAGAGGATTCACCAGAGACAGAGTGGGGAGCAGAACAGGCAGACAGACTGAAATACACTGCTGAGGGGAGCAGTAGGCGAGGCAGGAGAGGTCTGCTGTGCCATGTGGATCCCCTCCCTGGCCGGCGGTGGGGATCGAACTTGTGCTGCAGTGGCTGCAGTTTGCTTCATAGTGCAGTGCTTAACCCACTGTGCCACCAGGGAAGCCCCTCAAAACAATTCTCTTTATTTTTTTTTTTTTAAAGATTTATTTATTTATACATACAAGAGCTAGGGTACAAGGCAGAGTCACGGGAGGTGAGAGGAATCACCAGAGACAGAGTGGGGAGCAGAACAGGCAGACTGACTGAAACACACTGCTGAGGGGAGCAGCGGGCGAGGCAGGAGAGGTCTGCCTCACCATGTGGGTCTTCTCCTTGGCCGGCAGCAGGGATCGAACTCGTGCTGCAGTAGCTGCGGTTTGCTTCATAGTGCATTGCTTAACCCACTGCGCCACCAGGGAGGCCCAAAACAATTCTCTTTAAAGGAAACTTTTAGATCCCTGAGTTGGAGGAAATCCATAGCCTTCGGTCCATTCAGAAAAGGATATTTATATATGAAGCCAATGCTGAGGAAGCCTTCCGTTAAAGTTCAGAGACTAACCTGCCCTGCTCCATGTAGGGCCAGATTCTTCATGTGGGTGTTGCCTGTCTCCCCTACTCCTTCAGCAATAGAGGAAACTAACACGCGCCCCTCTTTAGTCAGACAAAGGATAAGAAATGATTTTTTCTGACTCAGAGGGAAGGGCTCAACCCTGAAACATGAGCCCAAAGAGAAGGGCTGGCTGCATGTGGTGTCCTCTCCAGCAGCAGCCGCCAGGTGTCTTCAGGGTTGATCTCTTCCCTTGAGGAGTGCCCTTCCCTTTGGTGGTTGTGGTCTCCCTCTGTGCCACCTGGGGCCACCCTCCTGTGGCTACTTGAGCTTTGAGAAAAAGAAGAGTGTGAAAGCAAGAAAGCTGAGGACTTCTTATTTATCAACATTGCCCTTTATCTTGACAGCAGGATTTATATCATTGACCACCTTTGACTGAAAATCCTTTTATATTTTAGGTTGGATATATCCTATCTCTTTTGGTTTGTTCTTTCAATCAGCCAACATTCCTTGAATGCCTGGTATACTCCAGACATAGAGATAAGTAGGAGGGACAGGAGGGCAAGGTTTCAACCTACAGATTTGTCACTGACAAAGGATCTCCCCTTTTCGTAGCTATTCCTCCTCTTTCACTGCTTCCTCTTCTTCCTTTCAGTTCTCAAACATGACATCTCTGGAATTTTATCCTCTTGTCCTCTTCTCCTTCTTCATGTCTTTACTCCCACAATTAATACCATCACAGTACAAATGTCCCTTCATCTTCCCCGAGTCTAAAATGTTCACCTGATTTTCTAACAACTGACCAGTTATCTCTACCTGGATGTCCCACTAGAAAATTAATAATATCAAAAACTGGGTTTTCCAACTTTCCATCAACCCCACCCCATCCTGCCTCACTGATCCACCTAATCACCTTATGCTCCTGACTTCAATGCTTATGCCAAGAGAAATACTCTTTTTCCAAGTACCCAGGATTAAAAAAGTGTTTGGTGCCTCCCTTATGGTGCAGGGGTTAAAGACACAGCTCCTGCAGCACGAGTTCAATTCCCGGCCAGGGAGCTAACCCGCATATGGCGCAGCAGACCTCCCTAGCTTGCCCACTGCTCCCCTCAGCAGTGTATTTCAGTAGATCTGCCCTGCCCGTTCTGCTCCCCACTCTGTCACTGATGAATCCTCTCACCCCCTACACCTCTGGCCTACACCCCTGCTCTTGTATGCATAAGTAAATCTTTAAAAAAAGTGTTTGACTTCTTATCTGTGTCTCTGCCCTTCCATAGCCAATCTACAGAGTCTTCTGTGTCCTACAGATGTCTCTTCCTTCCCATTCCCACCACTACCTGGCTGAGTCTCTCCTGGATAACCAAACAGCTTCCTAGTTGGTCTCCAGCTTCTGACTTTCCTCTTTTTAATGCAGAGCTCCCAGGTTGTCTTTTCATTGCCTGGAAAGTCTTCACAGACTCTCACCACTGTCACCAGAATGAAATGTGGAATCCCAATCCTGACATCCAAAGTCTGATCAAAACAGTCCTGTCCTGGGGCATCCCTGGTGGCCTAGTGTTGAGTCTCAGCACTATCACCACTGCAACCTGAGCTCAATCTCTGGCCCAGGGAGATGACCCACATGGCATAGCAGATCTCTCCTGCCTCGCCCGCTGCTCCCCTCAGCAGTGTGTTTCAGTAGATCCGCCTGTTCTGCTCCCTTTTGTCTCTGGTGAATCCTCTCCCCTCTACCCATTCCTCTGGCCTATACTATAGTTCTTGCATGCATGCATAAATAAAAATAAATCTTTAAAAAAAAAATCAGGGCCTCCCTGGTGGCGCAGTGGGTTAAGCAACGCACTATGAAGCAAACCTCAGCCACTGCAGCACGAGTTCGATCCCTGCTGCCGGCCAGGGAGGGGACCCRCATGGYRCRGCAGACCTCTCCTGYTGTGCCCGCTGCTCCCCTCAGCAGTGTACTTCTGTTGATCTGCCTGTTCTGCTCCACGCTCTCTGTGGTGAATTCTCACCCTCCCACACCTCTGGCCTGTACCCCAGTGCTTGTATGCATAAATAAATAAATCTTTAAAAAAAAAAATTCCCTATTAAAAAAAAATAAAAAATAAAAAAAATTTTAAAAAATTAAAAAAAATCAGCCCTGTCCTTTCCCACATTTTCTGTTTTTCCTGAAATCAGGCCCTGAGCTCAAGGCCTTATGACATTTTCCAGAAGCTAGTACTAATTGTAATCTTAGCAAAGTACATCTAATTCACCACAAATCTGCATGTTATAGATATATATGTATGTAAATTTAAGAGTAGAAGAAAATTTAAGAATAATTTAATATTGAAAACAGTAATTTCTCAGTTGTAATATGCAGTGCAAAATGTTGAATATTTCTTATTTGTGAGTACCTCTGTAACCACGAACTAGAACACAAAGAAAGAAAATTAACATTTTGCACTGCTAGAAACACATACTTTATTTTATAAGAATCTATTGCACCTCTGTTGTGGCACACTGAAAATAACTCCTACAGATGGCAATATCCCAATTTATAGATCTTTTATAGCAAAGAGACTTTGCTGATGTGACTAAGGATCTTTGGATGGAGAGACTATGCGTATATGTGCTCAGAATAAGCACAGGGGTTCTTATAAGAGGAAGGTGGAAAGCTGGAGGGGGAGAGAGAGACATAGAGAGACTGTAGGATGCGATGCCCTTGCTTTAAAGGTGGAGAATGAGGCCACAAGCCAAGAAATCCTCTAGAAGTTAGAAAAGGCCAGGAACCAGATCTTTCCCTAGAGCTTCCACAGGTATGCAGACCTACTGACACCTTGATTTTAGAACTTCTTATCTCTAGAATTGTATAGCAGTAATACATCTGTATTGTTTTAAGCCCCTAAATGTGTGGCAGTTTATTAGAGCAGCAATAGAAAACTAATATTATACCTGTTATCTGAGAAGGAATAAACAAGTTAATTTTTTTCTCCTAAGTAGCTTATTCTTCATGTCCTCTCTGTAGCCCATTGCTGTCTTTCAACATAAAAGCACACAACCCACAACCTTAACAGCATGCTGATCAATCCCCTTTTGAGGGCACAGGTTAAAGTTAGAGAAGAATGTTTCAGGTCACCTGAAAATAGCTGGTCAGAAAAGCAGATGTTTGGGGGTGTGAGTGTGACTGATGACAAATATTTCCATGAGTTCTCTAAGTAACTTACTATTTTATGTGTTTGTGATATATGGACCCCTCTAAAATATAGATTCAGAGTAGGGGGTCTCTCTCACTAGGATCTAAGCCTGAAAAGTAGATAGGACAAAAAAAAATCAGAAAATAATTTGTTGCTTTATAAAATAACACCAATCTAACTAATTTCAATTCTAGAAGCAAAGATAATTGATAGAAATCTATATTTTTTACATGATTATAAAATCATAGAATCTTCTTGTGGTAAAAGTTTGCAAACAAATAGCCTGGCTTGGGGCCTCCCTGGTGGTGCAAGAGGTTAGGTCACAGCACTATGAAGCTATCCGCAGCCACTACAGCAGTAGGTCAATCCCTGGCCAGGGAGATGACCCACATGGTGCAACAGACCACTATACTGTCTCGCCCACTGCCCCCCCTCAGCAGTGTATTTCAGTCTATCCACCTGTTCTATTCCCCACTCTGTCTCTAGTGAATCTTCTCACTGCCTGCACCCCAGCTCTTGTATGCATAAATCAATAAATCTTAAAAAAATATTCTGGTTCAACTTAATGAAGAAATACTGGAATTATCCCTTTAGAGTCAATTCTAGACTATTCTAAAGAGGAACAAATGCTCACTATTTTATTTTTTTAAGACTTATTTTATTGATTTATGCGTACAAGAACTGAGGTGTAGGCCAGAGGCGCAGGGGGTGAGGGAGTGAGAGCATTCACCAAGACAGAGTAGGTCACCAGAGAACAGGTTGATCTACTGCCACTGGGGATCTTCTGCAGCTGTGGTTGGTGATAGCTTGATGGTGATGAAACTTCAACCCCTGTACCACCAGGGACACCCAAATGCTCACTGTTTTAGACAATTGTTCTAGAAATTCTAGTCACTGCAACAAGGTTAAAAATAAAAAGTTCTAGATATTTAAAGGAAGACAAAAGTATCAATATTTGCAGATGATTTTCTATTTCACCTGAAACCACAAGAAAATTTTCTGAAAAACAACACTAGCACAGACTATTATCATTTTAGTATTAGTTAACACTAATCAACAAATACATAATCATATTTATCACAATTACAAATCTTTACAAAATGATAGTTTTTCTGTATGCCAATAACATAGTTAAAAAATATAATATTTTTTAGCCCTTAAATGAGAAATATGCAGAAACTATCTGAAGAAAATTACCATGCTTGATCTGAAAGAATCACTAGGGAAGGGCCCTCCCTGGTGGCGCAGTGGGTTAAGCAGCGCACTATGAGGCAAACCGCAGCCACTGCAGCACGAGTTCCATCCCTGGCCCTGACTAGGGAGGTGACCCAGCTGGCGCAGGGAGACCTTCCTGCTTCACCCGCTACTCCCCTCAGCAGTGTATTTTAGTCGATCCGCCTGTTCTGCTCCCCGTTCTGTCTCTGGTGAATCCTCTCACCTCCTGTGCCTCTAGCCTGTACCCCAGCTCTTGTATGCATAAATAAATAAAAATATTTAAAAACAAACAAAAAACATAAAAATGGGGCCTCCCTGGTGGCACAGGGGTTAAGTCTCAGCGTGATCAACTATCTCCAGCCACTGCAGCAAGAACTGGATCCAGGATCAAGGAGGGGACCCACATGGTGCAGCAGATCTCTCCTGTCTTACCGGCTGCTCCCCTCAGCAGTGTAATTCAATAAACCAGCCTGTTGTGCTCCCCACTCTGTCTATGGTGACTCATCTCATGCCCCCCCTCTGCACCTCTGGCCTATACCCTAGCTCTCACACGCATAAATAAATCTTTAAAATAAAAAATAAAAATAAAAATAAAAAACATAAAAATGGCCAAGACATTCTTGGGGGGGGGGGGGGGGGACCCANAAAATAAAAATAAAAAACATAAAAATGGCCAAGACATTCTTGGGGGGGGGGGGGGCGGACCCACAACTCTAATAAAGGACTTGTACCACCAGACATTTAAATGTATTTTAATGAAACTGTGATTACTACATAAGCTACAAAACACAGCAGGTATCAGGCAAGGAATTGGGGAAATAAACCATTTCACATTGAGACTGCAACTGAGCACATCTATTTGTTTCCTAAGAAAGGGAAAAAACAAAATTTTGTCCATGAAATAAGGTTCTAAAATCAAATCTATCTATCCACTTACCTATCTATCTACACGTAAATACAAGGATTTAGAGTATGATTGATAGCATTTCAAATTGATGGAGTAAGGGAGTAAGATGAGTTATTCAATAAATAAGATTTTGGGCAAGTTGTTAACTAATCATTTATAAAAAATTTATTTAAATTACCTCATCTACACATCAAAATTTCAGATATATATATATAATATTTATGTATAAAAATGTCTACCCAGGAAGAAGGTTAATAAATTATTATATATCCATAAGCTAAAAATATCACAAAGTCATTTAAAACAAAGAGAAAAGTATTTCATGATATAAGGATATGACTGCTTGCAATATATTGTCAACTGAAGAAGGCAGGTTATAAAGTAAGCAAGTACAGTACCATTCCATTTAGAATCTTATTTTACATGCACGTTTGCTTAGAGAAGTAACTAAAAAGACACAGATCAATAGTTAGCAGTAATTTTTCAGGGTGTTAAGATTATAACCAATTTGGGCCTTGGTGGCAAGGCATTAAGTGCTGCACTGTGAAACATCTGTATCAGCAGGTACTGCAGCATGAGTTGACCCCCGGCCAGGGAGGGAACCCACATGGTGCAGCAGACCTCTCCTGCCTCGCCCGCTGCTCCCCTCAGCAGTGTATTTCAGTCAAACTGCCTGTTCTGTTCCCCACTCTGTCTCTGGTGAATCCACTCACCACCCTCTGCCTGCACCTCTGGCCTGTACCGCAGTTCTTGTATGCACAAATAATCTTTTTAAAAAAAGATTATGACCAATTTATACTTTTTGCTCTTCTTTGCTTGTCTGGATTTTTAAAACAATAAATATGTATTAGTTCTGAAAAAATAGCAAAGTATATTTCAATTTATATGTTTGATTGGTCTATCTTCAGTAGGTATAATGCAAGAATTCCCTTCAAGAATAAATTCTGATGTGTCCAGTTGCAAGATACATTGTTTTCACTTAACACCTACGTTCTCTCTCTTTCAAGTTCTTTATGTATTAATATTTTGTAGCACTATTACTGGATGGTTAAAACAAATATAAAACAAACCCCAATTTTCAAATGAAAGCCTAAAGTTAATTGTCTGGTAAGCATCAAAAGTGGCATTTAAAGGCACTCCTATATTTAAAGTCCAAACCCTTACTTGTAATTTCAAAAGACTGGAAACAACCAAAATGTCCCTTGTTGGGAATCAATTAAACTGCAGTTCATTCACACACTGTAAAACTTTGCAGTCATAAAAACAAAAATAAAGGGCCTCCCTGGTGGCGCAGTGGGTTAAGCAACGCACTATGAAGCAAACCGCAGCCACTGCAACACGAGTTCGATCCCTGCTGCCGGCCAGGGAGGGCACCCACATGGCGCAGCAGACCTCTCCTGCTGTGCCCGCTGCTCCCCTCAGCAGTGTGCTTCCATTGATCTGCCTGTTGTGCTCCCTGCTCTCTGTGGTGAATCCTCTCACCACCCCCACACCTCTGGCCTGTACCCCAGTGCTTGTATGCATAAATAAATAAATTTTTTTAAATTTTTTTAATAAATAAATCTTTAAAAAACAAAACAAAACAAAAATAAGAACGCTCTCTACTGATAAGGAAATATCTCTAAGATACATTGTTAAGTGGAGGAGCAAATAACAAAGTATAGAAGGTGTATAGCATAGTACCATTTATGATAAAAATGGAGTAAAGAAGAGTATATATATATACATATATATATACGTTTTATTTGGTATGGGAATAAAAACAGCATTAGAAGCCTAAACAAAAACTTAATTAACAGGGTTATCTATTTTGGGTGGGAAAACTGGGCAGATCAAGCGTCAGAACAAGAGAGAGACTTTTTACTATATACTTTTTTTATATTTTTAGTTTTGAATCATATAAATGAATTATTCATTTAAGAGCAGAATAAATGAGTGTAAATATCTAAAAAGCTAAATAAAACAAAACTCCTGTCCTCTGTAGTCTTCCACATGCCTTAGACATCCTCAGAGAACTCTGTGAGCCCTTTCCCACCAGACCTGCAAGAAAGCCGGTCCTGCACCCCTCTGCTGGCCCTGAGAGAGACTCAGCACACAGACCAGGGAAGGCAGCCCTGAGAGCAAGCAGCACCAGGCTTGTTCTTTATCCCTGACTTAGAAAAATAAAACCAATAGGCAAATCCACTTGTCAGCATTTCTGAAGCCAGCTGTTAACCAATCCTCTTCCTGCCCTTTACTCTCCTTTCCTACCCTTTTCCACAAAGCCTGGAAAGTTCTGCAAAACTTTGCAGAATGCCTTATAGGCTCTAGTTGCATTTTTCTTTTCCTTCTCTCCTTTGGTAATCCTCTCAGACAAGAACTGCAGTGTGGCTTCCTATCACTTGCTCACTGTTTTGATTTGGTTTTATTTCCCTAAACTACAAACTTCAAGTTAGAAGTCATTTTGTCCAACTCCCCATTCGAAGTAGACTATCCCCATTATAAAATTTAGCAGAGGAAATGTTTTTGGTTTTAAAATATGATCCTTTAGTTTCATTTTGTCCATGCAATCGACTTGGTGTCACAGTGCTCTTAAATATTTGTTTTTGCTAAGAATCCTACAGGCCAAGTCTATTGTATGTGGAGTCTAGCAGTGCAGAGGGCACCAACAAATTTCCATTTAATGATCTGGTTACTGTTAATCAACACCAAATATATATCCATGACTGTCCAAGGCCCTGTACTGGGGACAGAAACAAACCTAAAAACCAGCTTCTGTCCCCAGTCTCCAACAACCCTATCAGGGTACCTTTAGCACATAAACATATCTGGACTCATTCATTTTGTTCTTTAAATCCATTTGCAAGCTATCAACTATATCACTATGTTATGGACATTTTCATGGTTGCATATGTCAGAAATATGATTTACAGGAATGAATTTCTTCCCTTTCTCCCCTTTTCTAAATACTTTAGAAAAAGAGTTTTTCCTGTTTTGAAAAGATTGTATCAGAGCTCAAAATCTAGTTAATATAATCCAAACAAGATTAACCAAACTTTCAGAGTGTTAATTTAGTCATAACAGTGCCACAGCTTTCTGCTTTCATTAGTTAGAATTCCTTGACTAATATGCAGGAAATTTGAGATTTATGCCAGGTATTTTCAATGAAATGTTTTGCTTAAATCAATTGTGAATTTAAAAGCAAGTTTCTCAATGACACTGAGTTTGGCAGGGACTCGGTTATCTAGAACATAACCATATACCTCCCTGGAGGGTGCTGGGCCAGAACAATAGATACCAGCGAGTGTTGTTAAATGTGCTAGGAACACAGAACAGAAGGCTCCATGGATACTGCATGCTCACTCATTATTACACACCCACAACGTCACCAGGAACGATACCGCGAGATTCATCATGTGCTGGCTTATTCTCAGAGGAAAACCCCAAACAGGCAGAAGATAATGAACACCACAGACTGTAAGACGCAGCAAGAAGCTACTGCATCAGTGTGGCTGTCACATAGCCACGCAAAACACTCCAGCAGGAAAGAGTGTTATGTTACACTCAGGTTTCCTGCCAGGACATCCAGGCTTGAAACAGTTCTGTCACTGAAAAATGTAAGATAACCAACAGATGGAAACTGACAGATCATGTCCTTGAGATTCTCAGAAATCTGTCAGCTTGCAAAGGAGAGCTCAAAAGCAGGTATGAAAATCACCAATCCCATATATGACAAATTTTCTTGCAGTGAAGAGGAACATGGGTATATGGGGCATAAACATTCAAGGAATCTGGCCTGGGGAATGCTCCATGCACAGAGTCTGAGCAGATAGGTCCCTGTGTTAGACAGCCTTGGACCAAATTTGCCTTAGGTAGGTGAGAAATTTGGGATACAAGCATCTGAATACATTGATAAGCCCCATTTTGCTTGTGGCTATTAAGATTTTGTGAATTCCCAAATGCTCATGGATTTTCCATCTGCATTTAACAAGATAGGCCGTTCAGTTCAGCAAAACAGTAGAAGCCCATACATTGATCAGTATAAGCTATCTGTTGGGGGAACCATAGGAAGAAAGAGAATCCATTAAAAGAAGGATGCAGGCCAGGGTCCTGTTTTTCAGGCTTGTCATGGCAAGCTCTGGATCAGAGAACTCATCTATTCATTCATTTGTTCACTCACTCATTCAATAAATATTTATAGAGAACCCCTGGGTTTCTTTTTTTTTTTTTTAAAGATTTATTTATCTATGCATACAAGCACTGGGGTACAGGCCAGAGGTGTGGGGGGGTGAGAGGATTCACCACAGACAGAGCGGGGAGCAGAACAGGCAGATCAACGGAAGCACACTGCTGAGGGGAGCAGCGGGCACAGCAGGAGAGGTCTGCTGCGCCAATGGGTCCCCTCCCTGTCCGGCAGCAGGGATCGAACTCATGCTGCAGTGGCTGCGGTCTGCTTCATAGTGTGTTGCTTAACCCACTGCGCCACCAGGGAGGCCCCGAACCCCTGGGTTTCAAGCACTACGATAGGTGCTGGAAATGCAAAGGTGAATAACATTCATTTCCCTGTCTTTATGAAATTTACAGTGTAATGGTGAAAAGCCAAGAAAATCAAGTTACATTAAGGTGCTATGATAGATTGTTCTTGTATATCCTGTTTGCTTTAAGTGTGGTGGTTCACAGAGCATTTGTGAAGAATAACCACAGACTGTGATGCCTACGTTCCTGGAGAGTAAGTAGGAATTACCCAGGGGAGGTGGGGGAAGGAAAGAATGTTTAGGCAGTGGAACTGACATGTGTAAAGGTAGAGAATTGAGGGAGAAAACATGGTTCAGTCAGAATTTCACATGGTTCCATGTAGCTGGAGAACAAATAGTGAGAGATGGGGAGAAGAAATGAGGTTAAATGGGGAATCAGAACCAAGTGATCAAGGCTCTTGTCATGTAAGGGAAGGGTAGAGTCTTAGATCTGTTTTGTTCTTCAGAGGATCCAGTGGTGGGTTTTACTAGATGTCAGTAAACATTTGAAGACAAAGAGTGAAGTGAAGGGTTTTAAGCAGGAAAGTGACAAGACAAAGGTTGCATAATAGACAGGTATATGGGGGAAGACAAAAAGGGGCAGGAAGATCGGGTAGGCACGTTGAAGTGATCTGGGTGAGAGATGAATATAAACTGAATTAAGGCAGTGCCAGTAGGAGAGGTGAGAAGTGGGTGGGCACAGGTTCAGTACATCATACAAGAAAGGGCGCTGTTTGTTTTAGGTCAGGGAGTATGGATATTTTTATGATTTCTCATGCAGAAATCTATACCACAGGCAGAAAGTGTTGGTCATCTTGCAGATTCTTCGAAACCACAGTTGTATTCTTCTTTCTCACAGACTCAGGCTCTAAAGACACTCCCTCTTATTGTGTCTATAGTACCCATAGAATTTCTGTTGTATTTATTATTCTCAATGTCTCCTCTGTATAGAGGAAGCAAAAGGGAAAATATTGCTCAGAAAAGGGTGGGTGACACCCAATTACCAAACTTCTCTACAGCCAGACTGGGTCACAAGTAAAGGGGCCCTCATCTTTCTCTCTTTACAGAATGTCTAGCCTGAAGGAACACAGAGGTTAATTCAAGTCCCTCTAGTGCAGAAAAGGAAGCCAGAACTCCAAGAGCTAAGAGACTAGCCCATGGACAGAGTTAGAAAGCAACAGAGAGGGCAAAGAATACAAGTTGCCTCCTACCCCCATGCCCATCTACTTGGAAATCATTTTATTTCTCCCTATCACACCATTAACATGGGGGCTGGGGAGGCCAGGGATAGAAAAGAACTTAATGAATCAAGTTCCGCTACCAGCCCTACTCCCTTTTCTATTGTATGGTCCCACTCCCACTCTTAAATTCCTTTTTTAAAAAAAATTTATTTATTTATGCATACAAGAACTGGGGTACAGGACAGAGGTGTGTGGGGGGTGAGAAGACTGACCAGAGACAGAGTGGGGAGCAGAACAGGGAGATCTACTGAAATACACTGCTAAGGGGAGCAGTGGATGAGACAGAAGAGGTCTGCTCTGCCAATGGGTTCAGCTCCCTGGCCAGGGATCCCACTTGTGCTGCGGAGGATGCTCCATAGTACGGTGCTTATCCCCTTGTGCCACTAGGGAGGCCCTATTTCCCTTTTCAAAGCAAATACAGGTGACCACTGGCTCAGAGATCATGTCCCACATACTACTGAGAACCTTGTTTCAATGGGTACTATCGGCTAATAATAATTGTACTGTCTCACATTTGATCTTTCTCTCCTCAACTAGAAACTTTTACTTCTTTCTACATTGTGTCTCATTTTGCTCACAAACCATCAAAATGCCTCCAGAATGTCAGTATTTTTGTGCACCAATTTCATCTCTATTACCAAGAAAGGGCATTATAAACTTTAGCGTTCTGAAACTCTTGGTGCAGAAAGTAGTGCTACAGAACACAGGATAGGCAGGTTGAGATCTGGCCATCCTCAACCTCACCATTTCTAGTCCCACACCTGCATTTGCAAACAGGGAACCTGCTGGGAAAACACATACGGTCTCTGATGATTCCACGGGGCAGCAATTCTCAAGGCCTGACTTCCTTCCTTCCCACCCCCCAGTCCCTACCCAGGGCAGGAAAAGGAGTTGGGAAGATGTTTTAGCTTTCCACTTCCTCCATTAGCTCTATCATACTTCACCTGGTCAACATTTATTTAGGGGTCTAAGGCACAAGTCCATTTTGTTTTTTCTGTCATTGTACCTGACTTTTCCACATTTCAGAGAGAAAATGCTCTATTCAAATATCTTGGCTTAAATAGTTCAAATGACTATATAAGTGGATGTTCCCTCTCTATCTCCAACACTTCCACCCAGTAAAAACATATCCATTTGGCAAGTCCTACTTACCTCCTTTGTGGCACCATCCTTCAACCTTCCACAGCAATATCCACACCACTCAAGGCCTGTATCACTCATCTAAAATTTAGCACTTAATTTGAGTGTGACTGCAACAGGAAGGTCAATGGAAGACAAGGGCAGTATTTCCCTGGCAAAGCTGGCTTCCCGTCCCAGGTCCCTCTCCTATCCCTTTCCCCAATTCCCCATGATACAGCGCTATCTCATTGAATTTAAACAAGGACCCAGATCTGGGCTTACGCTTTAGGCAGGTCCGCTGTGAGGGAACCCCATCTCTCAAACACCTACTAACCAAGTTCACAGTAAGGTCAAGACATACAAAACAAATGCCAATATATTGAGTCACACCAAAGAATACTGGACATTCTAGGTAGATTGTTATGCTTAAATTGGACTGATTGGTTGATCAATTCTTCACAGGTTAAAGATTGTTTGGTAAATGTGGACTTGGAACAAAAGTAACCAAGCTAAAAACCTCTCTCTCCTTTAAGGCAGAGCCCTCTTCCCTGATACAGGGGCAGTCTGACCATGGAAATCAGGGAGATAAAGCCCCCTTAGTCAAGACCTGCCTTTTCTTAGAAAGTACAAGCACTTACTTCTATATTCCTGAGGATGTCCAAACCCCTTTTATTCAGTTTTCCAAACTGCTTTATACCACAATTAATTAGATACAACCTAAAATATCACCACCTGCTAGTCCTTCCTTCCTGAAATTGTTCCCAAACATTTTCTCAATGTTTGGGGTGTCCTCAAAATTTTAGGCAACAAAGTACAGATAATTTCTAGTTTTACTTTCATGGATGGCTAATGATTCACTACAGAAAGATTTTATTGTCTTGAAGGCAAATTAATTTCCTATCCCATAGGTTCACGGGCTAAATTGACAAAACAGAAGACATTTTTCCAACTAGACTGTAACTGTTACAGGGCAACCCTAATATAAAATGGGTTCCCCACACTGGGTTTTCCACCCGCGCGCTCAGAAGACTTAAAAGTTCCAACTCCAGATACACGTGGCAAAAGTTATTAGCACGTTTTATTTTATGAAAGAAAGGGAATAAAATAGTAATAACACCAAAGGAAAAAGAAAGGGATATAAATCTACAAATACTTTACTAGATCTAAGCAATGGCGCGTTGAGAGCTGGCTCCGAGTCGAATGAGATTGCTCCGAAGGCAGGGGTCTGGCTCCTCCTCAGAGAGAGTGTGTCCAAGGCTCACCTCGGTTTTACAGCCAGCCTAGCTGCTTAACTCTACCTTCAGGTCCCAGTAATCCACTCTTCGATAATTATTTTATCGGATTTGTGGTTTTGGAACACTGATGGTCTGGAGTGGGGGTTGGAGTCCACACACCCATAATCCATTTAGGACTACCTATCCCCCTAACATAACTATCTCAAGAACCATGCTTTGTAAGTTAGTATGAGTATGTTAGTATGAGTCAGGACAGGAAGGACTGCTTTGGTAGCAAAGTAGACAAAAAGAAAAAAAACCTCATTCTCCATTTAAGCTGACCTGGGTCAATTAGGCTTATCTGCTCTCTCTAAAACACAGAAGCATTATTCAAAACCAACAAGTCTAGAACCTAGTCCTACAAAACCCTGGATTTTGAGCAACTACTTCCTTATCAGTTTGCTTTATCCTGGCAATTTCTCTATCTTATGTTTTAGCCAAACTTTGTGATTAAAAGTGAAAGGAAGAGGGCCTCCCTGGTGGTGCAAAGGGTTAAGCAACGCACTATGAAGCAAACCACAACCACTGCAGCACCGGTTCGACTCCTGCTGCTGGCCAGGGAGGGGACCCACATGGCCCAGCAGACCTCTCCTGCCTCGCCCGCTGCTGCCCTTTGCAGTGTGTTTCAGTCAGTCTGCCTGTTCTGCTCCCCACTCTGTCTCTGGTGAATCCTCTCACCTCCCTGGACTCTGGCCTGTATCCTAGCTCTTGTATGCATAAATAAATAAATCTTAAAAAAAAAAAGTGAAAGAAAGAAAATAAAGAAGAGAGGGAGGGAGAAAGGAAGGAAAGAAGAAAGGAAGGAAATGGAGAGGGACCTTATGCTTTCATTCCCTTTCTTTTGTATCTTTCATTTTACAACTCAGCTGTAGGTATGGATTGCCATTCTCACAATATAATATAGAGAAACACAGCTGTCCCTGAGGTACACTGAATCTAAATTATACAGGCACCACATTTCTGCCTTTTACATTATTGACTGGCAGATGAGCAGTGGTTTGTAGAAGCAGCAGGTGCGAGAAGAGGTGGCTCCTGCCAGATGGTGCTAAAAAAAGGCCCAAGTCTAATACACAAGAGTCCTTTCATTAACCCATCGTTCATCAAGGCAAAATGGGGAAAAGCTGCCCCTGATTTGTTTTTGGGGGCTTCTCCAGCATCAACTGCTACCCTTGATCCCTCACCTAACTTGTCTTGATAGAAATGGCAGGGATCGGGCCTCCCTGGTGGCGCAGAAGGTTAAGCAATGCACTATGAAGCAAACCAAAGCCACTGCAGCACAAGTTCGATCCCTGCTGCCGGCCAGGGAGGGGACCCACATGGTGCGGCAGACCTCTCCTGCTGTGCCCGCTGCTCCCCTCAGCAG
>JAGFMF010011626.1:1010179-1041627 GCA_019455555.1 Galemys pyrenaicus
CTCTCTGTGGTGAATCCTCTCACCCCCCCACACCTCTGGCCTGTACCCCAGTGCTTGTATGCATAAATAAATAAATCTTAAAAAAAAAAAAAAAAAAAGAAATGGCAGGGATGGCCAAGAAAATGTGGATAAGGAGGGGAAGCCCAAAGTGTAAGGTGTATTCATTCAAACCCTCTAAAATCATCTTGAGCACCTCATACTCTAGAGATGGGTTGATTAGATTCTGCCTTTTTTTTTTTGCCAGTACCCTGCAATGTACCTTACAATGGCACCCAAGAGCCCTGATCTATAGTATCTTTTCTGTAAGATATAAGACGTGTTATTTAACTTGCAGTTTTCTCCTCTATATAATAAGGTATAATTCCACCTATCTCACATCACCTGTTACAGAAATCAAATGAAATAGTGTGTGAAAACCTAATAGTCCTTGACGTACGCTTAAAAAAGCATTTCACGATAAACAAATTTCCTTGCTAGGAGATAGTCCTGCATCTTGTCTACTCTGTTACATCAGCCTGTGTAAGCTACTAGAGGTTGGCTGGTCCCCATAGCTCAGGCCATCCAGGAAAGATGACTGACCACAGTAACAGGAGATGAAAGATTCTGGGAAGCAGCAAGAGGAAAAAGACAAGCAAAGGGTGGCCCAAGGCAGAGAGCGCATGCAAGGCTCCCAGCACGAAATCCTGTGCTGAGTTCCTGGTTCTGCAGGTTCTAGGACCCAAAGAAAATTCCAGTAACCACCCCTCCCTAAATTATGATCAGACACTAGGTTCAACTTGTTAGGTGACGGGTGGATCCTGTGCCTCCTCTTCTTTCCAAACTCACTGGGCCGGCCGTGGAGCCCTTGCTACCTAAAGGGAAGTTTCGACTAAATGCCAGTACCCCAAACCACAAAAACTCCTGCAAACTTGCTCTGAGGACCTGGTGGAAGAGTAAGTGGAACAGGCACGTTCGTATTTTGATCACTGGCTACCTCGCGCTAGGCGCGGCCTAACCGTGTGTGAAGTGCTCGGAGCTCTCTGTTTTAGGGCTCAGAAGAGCGACACTCGGCAACACAACACGCCTCGCTCCGGGCAAACAGCCAGCGGTGGGTCAGAAGGCCAGGCTCCCGGGGCCCATGTTCTTTCTCTTTCTCCGCCAGTTAGGGCCGGCCTGGTCCCGAGAGCGGCCAATCCCAGGGCGCCGGGAGGAGGCGCAGGCGAGCGGCGGCCGGGAAGGCTGAGCCGGTGGGCGCAGTCCCACCTTCCCCGCGGAGCCGCGCGGTCTGGCGCTCCAGGTGCCGCCCGGCCTCACGTGCCCCAAGTGCGCTCCGCTGCCCCCGAAGACCCGCGGGCCGGAGTCCAGACGTGATCCCGCCCGCATGAGGCGCGGCTGCCCAGGGTGCCAGGAAGTCGGTGCCCCGGGCACGCCTGGGGGCCGGCTAGCGACCGCAGGGGAGCCTGGCGCATGGCCGCCGGCGCCCCTCCCTGCCGAGCCCGCCTCGTCAGCACCTTCCCTCAGCTCGGCCCGGGCGCAGACCTACAGTGGGTCACGAGGCGGGCGCCAGAGCGTCCGCGGTGGGCGCGGCCCGGCCGGCCGCGGCGGGAACTGCGCTCTGCGCCCCTCCCCCCGGCCCGCGCGCGCCACGTCCCCGGCTCCGCCCCCGCGGGCCACGCGGGGAACCCCGGTGACGTCACCACCCACCAGCACTCGCCTTCCCGCGCTCTCCAGAAAAGACGCGAAAGTGGTGACGTGTCCGGTTTCAGTGCGGCTGCGCTGAAGGAATCAGCCACCGAACGTCCTGCGGCGCCGCCTGGTGGAGGAAAAGCCGCCAAGTCGGCCGGAAGTGGCGCCGCGAGGTTGAGGAGAACGTGACTGACGTCATTTGGTGGAGGCGAGGGGGTGGCCTCCGCGTGACTGCTTCGGTTCGCGGCGTCCCGCGTGTCTTTCCCTCCTCGTCCTCTTAGTGGGAGTATGGAAACGTAATTTACATGCTCCTTCATTTAAGGCTATAACCTCCCCTAATCTAACTTAGAATTTACCAGGATAATACTGTTCTTTTTTTTTTTTTTAAAGATTTATTTATTTATGCATACAAGCACTGGGGTACAGGCCAGAGGTGTGGGGGGTGCGAGGATTCACCACAGAGAGCGGGGAGCAGAACAGGCAGACCAACTGAAGTACACTGCTGAGGGGAGCAGCGGGCACAGCAGGAGAGGTCTGCCTCACCATGTGGGTCCCCTCCCTGGCCGGCTGCAGGGCTCGAACTCGTGCTGCAGTGACTGCGGTTTGCTTCATAGTGCGCTGCTTAATCCACTGCGCCACCAGGGAGGCCCTGTACAGAAATTCTTAAGGGACAAAAAGCACCTTTGGGACCTCAAGGCCAAGAGGAAGCTATGGAAGAGGAAGCAAGGACTGCAAGTGTGTGAAAGGGTACTAGCTGGCATTTAAGGAGCATTTCACCGTATATTATTTATTATGCACATCATCCAGATGAGGAAACAGGCTCAGAGGATTGCATAATATGTCCATGGTCGCATAATTGGAGTTTGAGCCCAGGGTCTGCAATCAATCTGAGCGTGGAGAGGGTGCGGGGAGGACAAATTAAAAAGTGACGCTGTGAAGAGAGGAGACACTGCAGGAAACGTAAATGGTCACAAACCCATTTTTTTATAGTGTCCTTGAAACGAGTTCTGAGGGCCAAGACTCGTGCCTCCACCAACTGGAGAGTGCTATCAAGCAGCTCACACTCACTGCCTTGAACCTCTAGGTTCTAAACTAGCTAGTGCTCTCTCCCCCCATGAGTGGCAGTGAGAAGTGGGAGTCACAGCAGCAAGTCGGGCTTTAGGGCTTGCTAATTAAAGTGCAGTCTAGCACTTTCTACATCCAGCTTAATGATAGAAACAACCTTGAAATACAGCCCAGGACCTCTGAATCAGGACGTGCTTTCTAATAATGCACATTAAATTGCATGGTCGTCCTGCTTCATTGTTGAGACAGGGTGGGATTGTCTAGAAAGATGTGAAGGGAGCTTACATAACTGCATTGATGGCGATGTTGTTTTTTGGAGTCAGTGAGTTTGAAGTGCAGTGTCCTTGGGTTCACTTTGGGAAAGGTTTCACCAGAGCTCCCCTTTCAGCGCACATGGTGAGTTTCTCCACAAGACAGAGACTTTAATTCTATTTAAAGAGCAGGTTTATTAGGGAAAGGGACAGAAAAGTAAAGGACGCTTGCATAGACAAAAAGTAGGCAAAAGAGTTGCCCGGAAAGGTACAGGTTTGCTGAGAGGCCTGCATGGTTGCAAGCAAGCAGCCTTTAGGGGAGCTGCCTCTGCTGAGGGAGGTCAGTATTGAGAAGCCCCTGCAGCTACAGGTCACAGGCAGGCAGGAAGGCTGCTGCCCTGCACAGGGAGAGTTGGTGAAAAGAAGCACCTGCATAGGTACAGGGAAACAAAACAATTGCTGCCCCTTTTTGGGGGGCAGCGTTAGGTTTTATCTTATTTTGGTAGGGAGGGGTTCATCTTTGTGGGTGAACGGTTTTTTCCTTAATCTCCTTATCTTCACCTTCTGGTCTGTGCTCCTGACACTCCCTACAGCCTCATGATGTAGGCGCTGGTGCCTAAGGTTTTTAGTTTCTATAACTGCAATAATGGTTATGTTAATCCCTTCTACCCCCACCTCATTGTGTGAGGCAGGTTCCTGACCTTGTGGTGTGTCCTTTTCAGTTTTTCCTATCCTTTGTCTTCCATCAATGGGAGGGCAGGCATGCAAGTAGGTCAACAATGAGGTCTAAAGAGAGTCAAATAAGGAGTCTCAGACAATATTACAAGATGCAAAGGTAGAAAGCCAGGAAATCAGAATCTGAGAGATTTGAAAAAAAAAAAAAATAGAGAAACTGAGTGGAGAGGGGTCGATGGTAAGCAGGTTCATCTTAAGAAAGTTCACAATAGACATAGGTCTGGTATCTGAGGCTGCATTTTCTGTATTGTCCCTGGTTTATGCTAGAAAGGGTTCAGTTCATTTAAAAAGCTGGAGGAAGGCAGCCCCTGGCCATTCCCTCACCTTCAGCAGGTAAGAGTGGGGTTTCCTTGGATCCTTATAATGGAGGACAAGTTCCGGGCTCTTTTGACATGGGAGAAACAGGCACTGACAGAACAGTGTCTTCAGTGTCTTGAATGTCACCAGTTGCTCTCTGTAGGTGGCCAGGGTTGGAGACTGGAGTGTGTGCACAAACTATAGGAAAAAGCAGGTTATTGGCAGATCAGACATAATAGGAATCAGTGAAAGATGGGTGTACTGACGTGACTGGGAATTACTGGGTCCAGGGAGCCACAAAGCTGAGGACATCTGGTACCTTGAGAAAGCCAGGTGGTGGGCCTTACTTAGGTGGGTGATTCTTGGAGTCAACTTTTCTGGAGGTCTCTAAGTGACTTATCAGTCCTTTAACTACAAGCAAGCTATTGAGATGACTAGTGTCCAGGTTGGAGTAACAGGTTTTTCTCACAATGTCCACAATATTTGGGGTTCAGCCACATGGCTCTGGGGGGAGGTTTTAGACAGCAGCCTGTCACCCATTAACACATTGTCTGAGGATGATCAGTCTATGCAGTAGACAGAAGAGGGAATATAGAGGGTTCTGAATACTGATAAAATACAAGTGGAGACTGCAGTGTGGAAGGCAGCAGCAAGAGGGTGCAGCTCAAAGAGCACTGTTTTGGCACAAGTATCTAGGACCACTCTGTAGTGTGTGGAGGGTATTCTGAAATGAGGTCAACACTACAAGCTGGTGGTGGTGTCCCAGAGGTGTCTGGAGTGAGGGTACAAGTCCCACTGGTACTCACAGACCTATGCTTGACCTGGAAGAAAGGGAGTCATGTTAGGAGAGGGTCAATATAACTGGCCTCCATCTGAGTTCGATGAGCTGTGAAAGCGGGCTGGGATGGTCCCAGATGAAGACCTTAGCACTTGAGTGGGACAATCTGTGTAGATTATTTATTCCACCCACGTTTCATAACCATTGTAGTCCTTCCGGGTCAGGCATTTGCCTGTCACCCACAGGTCTGTCTCTGTTAAAAAGCTGTGAGTGATATCCTCAAAGTTCTTGCAATGATTTCTCAGAATGGGCCAACCACCAGATTTACTTGAGCATTCTTGCTTTTCAGGCAGGCCCTCTGCCTCTAGTTTTAATTTCTTCCCCTTCTCCCTAACTATCCAAACCCTTTTCTTTGAAGCCCAGTGCAAGTTTAAAATTGTAAACCTGCTCAGGCTCTCCTCAATCTTAAGTACCTGGGAATTATCCAGGCAAGTGAGCCCCTCAATCATACAGGATAAACAATTAACTTGTCTATCCATCCCCTTCTTGCAAAGGCAAAACTTCCTTTTGTTAAGGGTAGGGAGAGGAGTATATTAGAATTTTTAAATTTGTTTTTTTTTTAAATGGGTTTTGTTATTTGTTGCATTAAGATAAACATATAAGATTTTTAATGGAAAGGAATTTTAATATAATTAGGGTATAATATAGAAAGGATAAAGAATATAGTTAAGTTTTTAAAGTTTTTTTAAGATAAAAGTTTAGTTAAATAGGATTGGCTTAAAGCAAGGTTTAAAAGCTTGCTATAAGTTTAAAGGATTTTTTAGTAGAGATTTATAGAAAAGGGTTAGAGTTAGATAAATTTGGGAGAAAAAGAGTAAAATTAAAATTAAGATGAAAGTTGTTATTATTAAGCTTTTTATGGGTTTTTTACTTGTATTTGTTTTAATTAAAGATTAAAAAGCAAGTACAGTTTTTTATATGTTTTTTTGTTTTATGTGCCTTTTCTATGCCTCTGCTGCCTTTTATTCTTTTTTTCCCCATTCCTTCTGTGTTCCTTTTTTTAAAATATTTTTTAAATTTTTGCTTAGTTATATTTATTTAGGGTGGAATTGGGATTTTGGAACTTTCTCCTTTTTTGGGGACCACCCTGTTATAATTCCACAAAAAATGCTCAGCCTCTTTCCATTATTAGGCTGATCAGTCTTTCTTGAGGGGTTCAGGAGAGAGGAGTGCGACCTGTCCTGCCACAGGGTAGAAGCCATAATCTCAGATGCTTCAGTGGCCAGATTCCTACCAAAATGGGCTGCACTGTGACAAGAATGAATGAAGACGCAGGGGAGGCAGAGGTAGGATGGAACCTGGCTCGAAGGGTGCTGGGACCTAGCCTACACAGCCATTCTACCCCAGTGTGGCTGTCCAGCGCTATTTTAATGACCATAAACCAGCCGTTCATGCTCATTTTTGCACAAGCTGGTGAGAGCTGGGTTTTTGTTACTTGCAACCAAGAGTAAACCAAGAGCCTACTTCATATGGATTTTTCTTATCTTCCTAAGACAAGGAATTATAAGGAATTTATATCAAAACATGATAAACTGGAAAGAACATGTACTTTGGGATAACACATTCTTTTTAATGCTGTTTCTGGCAAGAAAGGCTTCAGAGAGGCTGTTTCTTTCACTTTATAAAAGAAGGGTAATGCCAAAACTTAATGAGGACTAAGTGAGAAAAATGATTAAGTGAGAATGTAAATGGAGGTGCCTGACATATAGTAGGCATGCAGGAAAGGTTCATTCTCTTCTTTTCTTGAAGATACATTTCTACTTCTGTGGCCTTCACTACCTCCAATCTGTAATCAATAAACTCAAAAAAAGGAATTCAACTTACTAGCTGTAAAACGTAACTTACAAGCATTATTCTGAAATGTCAATAATCCCTTGATACTTGGACCTCTTTTTCTTACTTCACTATCACCTAGATCTCTGCCCCCCAAAATTTATAATTTCATAACCAGGCAACATGAGATATAATTTGGAAAAACTAGTGACACTGTGCATTAAGAATAGAATAAAAGGGCATCAGTGCAACTCTGCCCAAATGGTTCTTAACATTCTCCCCTAACCAGAGTTTTAACTTTCCAATACTACTGCTGTAAAGCAGACTGCAAACTTGTTTAAGAGAATTAGAAAAGGCTTAAAATGAACTCTAAAGGGGAGCTCTTAAAGGAGGAAAGTGAAGTCGTTTTCTGTTCCTTTAAAAACGCTAGCCAGAAATATCACCCAATTTATAATGAAGACTATACATAGCAGCACCAAAAAGGCTAATTACAAGAAGAGTGTTAACAGAATCCATGTGAACATATGAGCAATTTTATCTTATAGCTAAGAGCCGTTCTCTAATAAACAGGTAGTTCTAAGTACCTAACTGGTATTTAAAGTTGCCAAGGGGTGGGGATGTGCAAATTTAGCAGCAAAAGACTTATTTTGCCTCAAGGGAAGGTGATTGTGGTAAGAGGGGCCAGTTCCAAGGACTGGTCCAGGGGTGGCCGCTGGTCTTGGTACTCTGCCACATGGCCATTGCGGTGGTGACCATACTCAAACTTGATCCGCAGCTCACCGATCTTGGATTGGGGAAGGATATCTGGGATCCACTCAATGATGAAAGGTGTTGGTTCCTTTTGATCTGGAGAAGTGTTGCCTGAAGACCAAAAAAGGGGACAATGGTTCGATTTCAAAATTTGAGTCTGGACAGATCTTACTTTGTTCAGGAATTAAAAGAACAAGTAAATAAAACCAAAAAACTATGAGTTGACTGAGAAGCTAATTTGAAAAATGGTCCTAGGTACCACAACAATAACTTTCGAAAATATATATATGAATGACAGGGATTAACAACAGGCAGGAAAAAGTGATTACTGCTGTATCTACCTCAAAAAAGATTCAGGGAATTGTTTATCACCTTTGAAAGAATAAAGACCCATTCTTTATGAAAATATGGCCAAAAGAAACATAAGGAGAGTTCAGACTGAGAGAAAGAAAATCGGATGAGATTAAAAGGGAGATTAAGATTAGCAAGGAAAGGTCAAGTTTCAAGGAAACCACAAAGAAATAAAGTTAAAATCTACATGGTTTTAAAACATACTAAAAATCCATAATCACAGAGTTTGGTACTGGCATACTGGTGTATGTCTAGACCAATTAAGAAATCAAAATAGAACATTCGAAATAGATGCCAATAGAACAGGAATTAAGCATAAGATAAAGGCAGCCAGCATTTTCAATTAATTAAAAAAATACAAGTGTGTCTTTTAATAAATGAGGTGCAATAACCAGATAACTATCTGCAAGAAAATAAAAGGTGGCTAAATCTTACCTGTACCTTACATCAAAATCAATTTCAAAGAATCAAAGATTTAAACATGAAAATCTCAGGTTAAACAATGTCTTTGAAAAATACAAAACACTAGCAGAATTTAAGGAGGTGGTCTCACTTTCAAAACTATGGATATAATTAAGCACATAAAAAACAGTTCATTTACCAAAAAACAGAAAACAATTAAAAAAGACATGAGACCAACTACAGCAATTCTAATAGACTAAACTAAAATTTAGGGAAAATACAAATCAATCATATAATATTGAGATTGTATAATACTGAGATTTAAAAAGAAATTCAACTAAGATAGTAACAGAAAAAGGTTAAAGAATGCCAAACAGGGCCTTCCTTGGTGGTGCAGGGGTTAAAGTCTCAGAGCTATCAACCTACCACGGTGCCACTGCAACAAGAGATTGATCAGGGGCAGGGAGCTAACCCACAGGTGCAGCAGACCTCTCCTGTCTGGCTCTCTGCTCCCTGCAGCAGTGTATCTCAGTAGAACCACCTGGTCTCTGGTGACAGTCTGTCTCTGGTATAGTCTCACCCAACACCTCTGCCCTATACTCCAGTTCTCATATGCATATATAAATAAAACAAATCTTTAAATAAAAAAAGGATTTATTACAGATATGTAAGATTAATGCAATGTTAGAAATTTATTAATAAAATTCACTATACTTGGCTCAAAAGATAAACCTAAATGATAAAAAGACACTACATAAAATTCAATACTAGTTCCTAATAAAAATATTTAATCAAGTCTTAAACTAAGTATATGACATGCTGTTACAATAGCAAAAAAAAAAAAAAAAAAAACTTATCGGAAAACAATAATCTTGGGGCCTCCCTGGTGGCACAAGGGGTTAAGGCACAGCCACTATGAAACTGTCCGCAGCCACTACAGCAGAAGTTCAATCCCCAACCAGGGAACTAACCCACATAGCACAGCAGACCTCTCCTATCCTGGCCTGCTGCTCCCCTCAGCAGTGTACTTCAGTAGATCTGCCTGTTCTGCTCCCCTCTCTGTCTCTGGTGAATCCTCTCACTCCCTGCACCTCTGGCCTGTACCCCAGTTCTTGTATGCATAAATAAATCTTTATAAAAACAAACAATAATCAATAGCACTTTGTTTTAAAGATGTATTTATTTATGCATACAAGAACTGAGATATAGGCCAGAGGTACGGGGTGGTGGGGGCAGAATTCACCAGAGACAGAGTGGCAAGCAGAATAAGCAGATCTACTGAAATACACTGTTGAGGGGAGCAGGGGGCAATACAGGAGATGTCTGCTGCACCATGTGGGTACCTCCCTGGTTGGGGATTGAATTCGTGCTACAGCTGTGGACAGCTTCCTAGTGCTGTGACTTAACCCCTTGTGCCACCAAGGAGGCCCTCAATAGCACATGATTAAATAGTGAAACTCAAGAGTAGTTTTCCCAGAAAAATACTCTATGTAATGTTAATGGTATGTACCTGAAAAATGTTCACTGGTCAAATAAGTCTGGGAAACCTGAGGATTTGTAAAGTTCAACAGGTTTTTTTTTTATTTCTGATTTTTTAATATGCAAATTTATACGATGGATTTCTAAACCTGATAAACTATATTCTAAAGCACCACTGTGTTTCTCCCTATTCCACTTTCTGAGATCTGAGTGTAACAACTAAGTTGATAACCAGAGTAGTCATGTGGCAAAGTTTCCTTTCTTTTTCTTCTTGTATGAATTAATAAATAAATCTTTAAAAAGAAAGGATGTTCTATAATTTTGTTATAAAAGCAGTAACTCAAATGAAACAAAACATCTTATGCCATGACTGCCTTAATTTTTTTTTTTGTTAAAGATTTATTTACTGGGCCTCCCTGGTGGCGCAAGGGGTTGAGCACCGCACTGTGAGGCTTCCACAGCCACCACAGCGTGAGTTCGATCCCCGGCCAGGGAGGGGACCCACATGGCGCCGCAGACCTCTCCTGCCTCACCCGCTGCTCCCCTCAGCAATGTGTTTCAGTCAGCCTGCCTGTTCTGCTCCCCACTCTGTCTCTGGTGAATCCTCTCACCCGCCCCTGCTCCTCTGGCCTGTATCCCAGCTCTTGTATGCATAAATAAATATTTTTTAAAAAAAAGGAAAGATTTATTTACTTATGCATACAAGAACTGGGGTACAGGCCAGAGATGTGGGGGGATTCAGCAGAGACACACTGGGGAACAGAGTAGGCAGACTAACTGAAATACAATGCTGAGTAGAGCAACAGGCGAGACAGGAGAGGTCTGCCACGTCATATAGGTCACCTCCCTGGCCAGAGATTGAACTCTTACTGTGGTGGCTGTGGATGCTTCATAGTGTGGTGCTTAACTCCTTGCACCACAGGGAGAAATCTCCCCCCTGCCCCCTGCCCCAATGACTGCTTTTATAAATGAATGAATGTGTTTTCTTTGTTTGAGGTCAAAATCTGAAATCTAGGGCAGTGTACTGTACATGGATGATCCTCAAAGGAAGATGCACCATTGAAACCACCAATTTTCACTTACCAACTTTGAGAAAAGTTTTGAGTTCCAAGGGTCGAAGCACTGGTTGTTTTTCTATACGACCATAGGTTTCTGCTATGCTCTCTACTTCCACTTTAGGGCATTTAAACAGTTCATAAGTCCCATCACGGTTTTGGATAAAACTCCGGGTGATTTCCAAGGGCATCTGGACAGAGACAATACCAAGAAACATGAAAAAGGAAGATCTTCAAAACAGGCAAACATTTGGATGACAACAAAGCTTTTATTTACACATTCTTTCTTGTTAAGTATGCTCAAATTAATTACAACTTCCCTCTCTTTTCAAGTACATTTTACTAACAAATATATCTTTTCTCACTTAAAACACTTTCTTTCTTTTATCTCTTTAGAACCTAGTCAAACCATTACAAACTGAACTCCAACATACTCATGGTTTTATCACTGCTGCTGGCACAGATTTGCTTTAAAGTCAGTTTTATTCCTCCCCTACTGCTTTGCTAACAGCACTCTTCTAAATCTCTAGCAGCAACACCAATAGCTGATCTCACATCCCATGTGCTGCCCTTGAGAATGAGCGAGGCAGAACTTGAACTGAATTCTGCCTTTGCTACTGAACAGCAGAATGAACAAGTTACTGAACTTCTCATAGCCTACTTTTCATCTGCAAAATACAATGAATACCAGTGCATGGTTGGGAGATTAAATGAGGTAATGTAGGTAAATAACCCCAATGGACAGATGCCCAATGATTATTAACCCTCTACTTTCACTTGATTTTTCTCTGGGTTGAGTCAGTGCTTCCCATAATACCACTTGTTCTAGGCTGTCTCTGTGACATCCTACATTTAAAGAAGTTCTTCAGAGGCCCCCCTGGTGGCAGCTATCTTCAACTATCCGCAACTATCCTCAGCTGTCTGCTGCATCCTCCGCCAGGGAGCTGACCCACATGGTGCAACAAACCTCTTCTGTCTGACCCACTCACTGCTCCCCTCAGCAGTGTATTTCAAAAGATCTGTCTGTTCTCCTCATTCTGTCTCTGATGAATTTCCTCACTCCCCCTCCCCTGAACCTCTGGCCTACACCCCAGTTCTTATATGCAAAAATAAATAAATCTTTAAAAAAAAGTTTTTCAGGTGTTTTTGGAGATACCAATTTATTCTTTTCTGAACATAACCATGCCTAGCAGTTAATCATTTTTGTTAATTTTTTTCTGACAATGTTTGCTTTCCTCTCTCATATCTTGCAATTAATCTTAATGGATTAGTATATCAAATCACATTATTCTACATTTTCTACAACATTCCATTACTGTTGGAAAGGGAAGCCCTCAAATTTTCAAAATCTGTTCAGAAAAAAAGTTTTAAAAAAGTTTAAAAGTATCTAATATTTCCTCTGTGAAAAAGAACACATTAGTTCTCTCATGAGAACCAAACTGTGGTTTGGAGAGGAGGGTTTAACTGTTTTGGTCACTGACTTCACAAATAGTAAAACACCTCAAATTATTTCTATGTTTTCTAATTACCTGCCAGTTAATCTAGGGCTTACCACAGCTAGGAAGGAAACATTATTTAATTTATAGGAAAAATCACCTCTGTTTTCTGATCTTAAAGGCAGAGAAAAAGGATATTCTAACATATTTTTATAGGCTATCAGGAATACCCATTAAATCAGACTCAGAGGGGCCTCCCTGGTGTCACAGTGGGTTAAGCAACGCACTATGAAGCAAACCGCAGCCACTGCAGCACAAGTTCAATCCCTGCTGCCGGCCGGGGAGGGGACCCACATGGCGCAGCAGACCTCTCCTGCCTCGCCCGCTGCTCCCCTCAGCAATGTGTTTCAGTTGATCTGCCAGTTCTGTTCCCCTCTCTGTCTCTTGTGAATCTTCTCACTCTCTTCTGCACCTCTGGCCTGTACCCCAGTTCTTATATGGATAAATAGATCTTTTAAAAAAAAATCAGACTCAGAACTACAAAGTTATGAATACTTTTGAATATATATGAAAAAAGACATTCTCATTGGTATCTAAAACTCCAAGAACTGGGTACAAACGTACTTTCCTTATTTGTCTCCCTCTTCCCCTCACAGCCCTCCCACTATTATAGAGATAAACTCTTACCTCTGGGGTATCTAAAATTTGTTTAACTTGCAAGATATTAGTGATATGCCAGGTATACTTGGAAAAGGTTCCCAGTGGTAAGGCATCTTTCCGAACAAAAGCTGAAAAGTAGAAAGGGGACAAAATTTGACTATCCAATAATAGTATTCTTTTTGCTACCCAGTTTGGAGAGATTTCAATGCACTGATAGTCTATTCTTATAGACTCTCAGCTCTTTTACACACATGACACAGCAGATCTCTCCTGCCTCACCCACTGCTCTCCTCAGCAGTGTATTTCAGTCGATCTGCCTATCCAGCTCCCCACTCTGTTGTTGGTGAATCCTCTTACCCCTCCTCCACACGCCTCTGGCCTGTACCCCAGATCTTGTATGCATAAATAAAGAAAAAAAATCTTAAAAAAAAAAAAGAATCTCAGTTCTTTTAAAAAGAAATCCCAGATGTAAATATATAATATGGTTTCACAGAAAAGTGACAAATCAAATGATATGGGTTTGTGCTATGAATCTCAGATGCTTTGAGATGCTACTTTTTTTGCTAACTTAAAATTTGTTAGCCAAATCCACATAAGCAGGACACCATTATAAAACAGTTTCTTACAACTTTAGATATATGAGAAGTTAAATCATATGCTTTAAAATAATTACATGGAGTATAAGCCTGAGAATGTGGTTGCCAACCCATTATCCTGACTGCAGGAGTTCCAGTGAAAGACCTGAAAAAAACAGCTAGGGGGTGGGTTAAAATTAATGCATTAAAGTTTAAAATGGAGTGAAGACTCAATACAGCCTCAACAGTCAGAAGGTAAGCTGTAAAGACCAAGATTTCTAAGGTCCCGAACATAGTGACTCACAGCTTGCACTATTCAAAAACAAAATTAACAGGGGCCTCCCTGGTGGCGCAGTGGGTTGAGCAACGCACTATGAAGCAAACCGCAGCCACTGCAGCACAAGTTCGATCCCTGCTGCCGGCCAGAGAGGGCACCCACATGGCGCAGCAGACCTCTCCTGCCTCGCCCGCTGCTCCCCTTAGCAGTGTACTTCTGTTGATCTGCCTGTTCTGCTCCCCGCTCTCTGTGGTGAATCCTCTCACCTCCCCACACCTCTGGTCTGTACCTCAGTGCTTGTATGCATAAATAAATAAATCTTTAAAAAAAAAAAAAAGAATTAACAGACACTATTATATCATCAAATGACAATTACTGAAGGAACAGCACTGATTTCTAACTAGTTATACTTGGGCTATTTGCCACTGAGCAATCCTTTCTCCCTCTCCTCTCCAGTATTTCTGTTTACTACCTAGTAAGCTTCTTGAGATCTTTAGTAGAAAGATGCTACATAAAACCAAGAAATAAGTACTGAAATGTAATTAAAAAGTTACAATCCTAAGAATTATTCTAAAAATAAAATCTTCCTTCATCAAAAATTGAGAATTATGGAAAAAAGTTTTAGTTTTTGTAATATGTTTCTAAGAAGCCAGTGAAATAACAATTGGAATCTTCAATGCTTTCATTGCAATTGCTTCACATCTAGAAAATTTCAAATTTCTTGGTGGGCACTTCTGCCATACTTTATTGCTGTTCTTTAACATGTTTGAACTTTCTGAATCTTTCCATAAACTCTTTTTTTTTTTCTTTCCATAAACTCTTAATGGGGTAAGTATGAAGTTTTGAAGAATGTGATCATTTGTCCAAGAATTGATTGGCTGCAGCTTCATGTTCTGAGATGTGACTAGAAGTTCTAATCCTGAAATTTCCAGATGAGTTTTTCCAAACATAGTTCTCTAAGGTTAAGACAGCTATTGCTGAGAAAAATCCCATACCTGTGGTAGAATTGGGGAGTCGTTTTTTTGCACTTCCTATAGATATTCTCTGTTGAAGGGCATCAAAAAAGGACTGTGGGATGTGGAACACCAGTGGCTCTGGTTTGCCTATAGGTAAAAAAGAAAAAACTCATTTAAAGAAACTGTGCTCCCTGGTTTGTAGGGCGAGGTGGAAGACATGGGACTGAACAGCAGCAACTACTAATAATACCACTGAGTTTTTTTATACAGAGGCTAAAAGAAGGCTTTGATGGACTTTCATGAGTCAAGCATTGTCACCAGGCCTACATGTGATCTCTTGCAACATTAAAAATACACTAGACCTTTGTCAATCCACCAAGGATAACTTTTTAAATCTCCAATTTTGTAAACATTACCCTAACACAGATGTTTCCCTGTGAACTGAGATGAGATGAGAATAATGACCCGAATTGAGAAGGTAAACTTGATTTACTTCTGGATATCTCTAAATACTTGCTATTTACATTCATGTCTAAGCAAAGTAAACACATAGACTCACAAGGTCAGGAACCTGCAAGCCAGAAACCAGAGTTAGGACACTATTCGATAAGAATAAGTCTTTCTGATATACACTCAAGATAGGTAAAATGCTAGAAAGTGTTTATCAAACCTCTTAAAGAAACTTGCAAGAACGGTAGGTAAACAAATATTCAACAGAAAGAGTGTTCATGAAAGGGGTTGAGGGAGTTCAGAATTTTCCTTAAAAATTCTACAGAAGAGGGGCCTCCCTGGTGGGCTAAGGGGTTAAGCTGCGGCATATGAAGCTATTAGCAGCCACTGCAGTGAGTTCTATCCCTGGCCAGGGAGGTGACCCACATGGACAGCAGACCTCTCCTGTCTCGCCTGCTGCTCTCCTCAACAGTGTATTTTATTTCAGTCAGTCTGCCTTTTCTGTTCTCTACTCTGTCTCTGGTGAATCCTCTCACCTCCCACACCTCTGGCCTGTACCTCAGCACATAAATAAATAAATAAATAAATGAAGCTTTTTTAAAAAACGGGGAGAGGAGCTCGACCCAGAAGAGGAATAGCATCAACATCCAGAACCACAGGGATAAAACCTATAATTTCTGGACCTCCCTGGTGGCGCAGTGGGTTAAGCAATGCACTATGAAGCAAACTACAGCCACTGCAGCACAAGTTCGATCCCTGCCTCCAGCCAGGAAGGGGACCCACATGGTGTAGCAGACCTCTCCTGCCTCACCTGCTGCTCCCCTCAGCAGTGTGTTTCAGTCAGTCCGCCTGTTCTGCTCCTCACCAAGTGTCTGGTGAATCCTCTCACCGCCCTGGACTCTGGCCTGTACCCCAGCTCTTGTATGCATAAATAAATAAATCTTTAAAACAAACAAACAACAACAACAAAAAAAACCCCTATAATTTCTACTGGCATGGACAAGACCTTGACTGTTTCGTAAAGAAGGCTCTTAGAGACAAGTTCAGATGTTTTTTTGAAACAAAGAACATACCAAGAAAAATTAAATGAAAGAAAAGTTTTCTTTTTTTAAAAAAAACTATTTATTTATGCATACAAGAGCTGGGGTACAGGCAGAGTCCAGGGCGGTGAGAGGATTCACCAGAGATAGAGTAGGGAGCAAAATAGGCAGGCTGACTGAAACACACTGCTGAGAGGAGCAGCAGGTGAGGCAGGAGAGGTCTGCCTCGCCATGGGGTCCCCTCCCTGGCGCGGCAAGGATCGAACTGGTGCTGCAGTGACCGTGGTTTACTTCACAGTGCGTTGCTTAACCCACTGTGTCACCAGGGAGGCCCGAAAGGTTTTCTAGAATTCCATAGGAAAACTAGAATACCTTTACTTGATTTTGCCTCCTTTATTTAAATCAGAATATCAATGACAAAAATTACCACTGCTTTTGAGCCACTAAAATATTAGTATCTGGGCAGTTTAGAGAAATCATTACCCCAACACTTTAAAAATCTTTCCTCTTGTGGGCCTCCCTGGTGGCCTAGTGGGTTAATCAACACACTATGAAGCAAACTGCAGCCACTGCAGCACGAGTTCGATCCCTGCCGCTGGCCAGGGAGGGGATCCACATGGCGCCAGCAGACCTCTCCTGCCTTGCCCGCTGCTCCCCTCAGCAGTGTGTTTCAGTTGGTCTGCCTGTTCTGCTTCTCACTCTGCCTCTGGTGGATCCTCTCACCCCCCACACCTCTGGCCTGTACCCCAGTTCTTGTATGAATAAAAAAAACTAAATCTTAAAAAAAAAACTTTCCTCTTGTAATTAGATTATGCACCATTAAATTCATTTGATTCTCTTTTCTTCACTTCAGATCTAAAAGAAGTGCTTGCTCACCAGAACTCAGTTGATATGTTAAAAGTTAGGCTTACAGATTACTCTAGAGAAGCCCTCATGAAAGACAGACTCAAATTCTAGTGAAGAGCTGATGGACATTTTGACAAAGGTGGTAGTAATGGACCTAGTGAGAAGGGTGATTTGGGAACAAAAGGAATACTTTAAATGTTCCATTTTCTATTTCGATGTATGTTAATAGGTATTTGTTACATTATTTCAAATAATACATAAGTAAATAAAATTTATAAGGAAAATTTAAAGAGGCTCCCTTTAACCATCTCCAACCCAGTTTACTTTATCTGAAAAGTAATTTCTGAAGTTTTATTTATTCTAAATTTTAAAAAATAAATAAAACTGGGCCTCCCTGGTGGTACAGCGTGTTGAAGCGTCCCACAGTGAAGCATCCATGGCACAGCAGCGCAAGTTCAATACCCAGCCAGGGAGGGGACCCACAGGGCACAGCAGACCTCTCCTGACTTGCCGGCTGCTCCCCTCAGCAGTGTGTTTTGGTCAATCTGCCTGATCTGCTCCCCACTGTATCTCTGGTGAATCCTCTCACCTCCCACAACTCTAGCCTGTACCCCAGTTCTTATGTGCATAAATAAATCTTTAAAAATCAATCAATAAATAAAACTAAGCACATATTTCTTCCTTGTCCCTTTCACCATGAAGTCATAATTACTTTGAATTCTTCAAAGCTTATCACTTTCCACTGAGTGTCCAGTGTTAGGCTATTGTTCAGTTTTGGTGCTTTAATTTCAAAATGATGTTCATAAATTGCAACATATTCAGCAAAGAACATCAAAATTGGGCCTCCCTGGTGGTGCAGTGGGTTAAGCAACGCACTATGAAGCAAGCCACAGCCACTGCAGCACGAGTTTGATCCCTGCTGCCGGCCAGGGAGGGGACCCACATGGCGCAGCAGAACTCTCCTGCTGTGCCTGCTGCTGCCCTCGGCAGTGTACTTCTGTTGATCTGCCTGTTCTGCTCCCCGCTCTCTGTGGTGAATCCTCTCACACACACCCCCATGCCTCTGGCCTATACCCCAGTGCTTGTATGCATAAATAAATAAATCTTAAAAAAAAAAAATTTAAAAAAAAAAGAACATCAAAATTATATGAGGTTTGTAACTATGCCATGAGGAATTTTTGCAGGTCTGTAATATGTTACATGTATTTAATGATATATTAAAGAGAACAATTTTATCAGGCAGGGTAGTTGGTATATGTGTATAGTGGCAGGTTTTGTTTTTTGGAAACAGGAGCAGCTAGAGTACAGAACTTATAGCCATAGGAGATATAATAAGTTAACATTTCCATTTAGCATGAGGAAGACCTTCCTCACTACTATCACTGTCCAAAAATGTTATGAGCTGCCTTAAAAAGCACTGAGTATGGCATTTTGGAAAAGCCTGGCAAACCATCCATCAGGGATGGGCATGAAATGGCTGGTCTACCTCTGAAACTGCTAAAGCACCATGAAGCTATGAAAACCAACCCAAATTCACCCTGGGTTCGCTAATCTTCCTTAGCATGTACATAATTGTACACAATTATCTTAGTCTCACGTGCTTAGATTTTTCTCTAAATTATGTCCTCCCATTCTTTTTTAAAGATTTATTTATGCATACAAGAACTACGGTATAGGCCAGAGGTGCAGGGGTGAGAGGATGCACCAGAGTGAGGAACACAACAGGCAGATCAACTGAAGTACACTGCTGAGGGGAGCAGCAGGTGAGACAGGAGAGGTCTGCTGTGCCATGTGGGTCACCTCCTCTGGCCAGGGATAGAACTTGTGCTGCAGTGGTTGTAGACAGCTTCATAGTGCTGTAATTTAACCCCTTGCACAACCATGGAGGCCTCCTCCTCTTTTTTAATTTTAAGTTTTGGCTTTAATTTTAAATATAGGGTTTATATCATTCATAGGGGTATGCTAAAATGTTAGTATCTGTTACCAAACACACGTTTGCACACACACAGACGTGTGCGTAAACTTAGGCATACCTCCTGCCTCCCCAAGATCAAGGCTATGTACCTTTACTTATTATTTGCTGTGCTTTTCTCCCCCATCTATAAGTTCATTTTGCTGGCCCTGCATTTTAATTATTCCTTTCATTTAGATTTTTACTTTTTTATGGCTCAAAGCACTTCGACGTCTAATTACTTTTTCTATTAAAACAAAATAGGGCCTCACTGGTGGTACATGGGTTAAAGATACAGCACTACCAAGCTATTGCCAACCACTGCAGCATGAGTTTGATCCCCGCCTGGGCAGGGAGCTAGCCTACATGGTGCAGCAGACCTCTCCCATCAATCCTGCTGCTCCCCTCAGCAGTGTATTTCAGTAGATCTGCCAGTTCTGCTCCCACTCTCTCTGATGGATCATCTCACACCCTACACCTCTGGCTTACACCCCAGTTCTTGTATGCATAAATAAATGAATCACTAAAAAACCAAAAAACAAAGTAGAACTAAAATATAATTACTTTAATTTTCCCTACTTCCAGCAACAGTTCAAATGGGTGACAATACTTACCATCAAACTGATAGTGCATGGTTTGATGTATACGTTCTGTGACACTGGCCAGCCAGTCTTGGAAGGATAAGGTCACTTGTGCCTCATCTAACAGCTGACCACAGGCTGGAAAAAACAAACAAACAAAACTCTCCATAACTATTATCTTCTCCTACAGATAAACAGGTAACTGAATTTTGAAAAAGCAAAGAGTTTATACAGAAAAAAAAAGAACAAAGATCTGAAATTTAAATTAGATACATTAAGTAAAATGGAAGATTCTGAATTTTTTAAAAAAGAATCCATTAAAAAAAAGAAATGAAAAGCTACGAGAGACAAAAAGTTAAAGATTATTAACCACAGAAAGGATGTAGCCCTTCAACACTGAATTGCCAACTGAAGAATGGTCTTACAATGACAGTTTTAGAGACCTAGAAATCAGTCATATTCCTGAAGAATTCTATTCTATTTCTTCTCCTAAAATGTCTTTACAGATGTTGCATACAGCCTCTTTTTAGGGAGATAATGATGCCATTACTAATATTCATTAGAAATTAAAATCCGGGGCCTCCCTGGTGGCACAGTGGGTTAAGCAACACACTATGAAGCAAACCGCAGCAGCCACTGCAGCACGAGTTCGATCCCTGCCGCCGGCTGGGAAGGTGACCCAATGGCATAGCAGACCTCTCCTGCCTCGCCCACTGCTTCCCTCAGCAGTGTACTTCAATTAATCTGCCTGTTCTGCTCCCTGCTCTGTCTCTGGTGAATCTTCTCACCTCCCCTCCGCCCCCCCCCCCCGCACCTCTGGCCTGTACCTTAGCGCATTGTATGCATAAATAAATAAATCTTTAAAAAAAAAAGAAACTAAAATCCTTGGGCCTTCCTGGTGGCACAGGGGGTTGAGTGCTGCACTGTGAAGCAACCACTGCACAGCAGCCCAAGTTCAATCCCTGGCCAGGGAGAGGACCCACATGCAGTAGCAGGCCTCTTCTGCCTCACCCACTGCTCCCCTCAGCAGTGAACTTCAGAATATCTGCCTATTCTGTTCCCCACTCTGTCTCTGCTGAATGCTCTCCACCCTCGCATCTCTGGACTGTACCCCAGTTCTTATACACATAAATAAAATCTTTAAAAAAAAATTTTTTTTAAATCCTCATTGGTAAATGCATATAGTGATAATTTGTTTTTTTTTTAATTTATTTATTTATGCATACAAGCACTGGGGTACAGGCCAGAGGTGTGGGGGTGGGGGTGAGAGGATTCACCACAGAGAGCGGGGAGCAGAACAGGCAGATCAATGGAAGTACACTGCTGAGGGGAGCAGCGGGCACAGCAGGAGAGGTCTGCCACACCATGTGGGTCCCCCCCTGTCCGGCAGCAGGGATCGAACTCGTGCTGCAATGGCTGCGATTTGCTTCGTAGTGCGTTGCTTAACCCACTGCACCACCAGGGGAGGCCCCATATAGTGATAATTTGAACTAAGTTATTTTTCATTGTGCCAAAGGAAATGATGAAAATTTGTTAAAAATCTGATATGTGGAACCGTTTGCTTCCTAACATCCCAGGAACATTTATTACTAAAATGTGTACGTTTCGAGTAATTAATAAATAATCTTATATTACTATGTATGTACTGGCCTTATCTTCAAAACCAGAGTCTGAAGGCAGGGGCATGTCTAGTTTTTAATCATCTAGCCATATTGATAAGAAAATATCAATCCCCAAATATACAAGTTTAATTGTTCTGTGTAGAAAGGTGAGATACACACACAGCATGGGCATGCACATGTGTGTAAATGTATATTAAAATTAAATTATTCTGGGAGTTTCCCCAGTGGTGCAAAGGTTTGAGCGCCACTCTATGAGGCTGTCCACAGATACTGCAGCACGAGTTCAACCCACATGGTGCAGCAGACCTCTCCTGTCTCACCCGCTGCTCCCCTCAGCAGTGTATTTCAGTCAATCTGTTCTGTTCCCCACTCTGTCTCTGGTGACTCTTCGCACACACACCCCTCCCGCTGATATCTCTGGCCTGTACCCATTTTTGTATGCATAAATAAATAAATCTTCAGAAAAAAAAAATGTTAAGCTATACTTGGGCCTCCCTGGTGGTACAAGGGGTTAAGTCACAACACTGTGAAGCTATCCACAGCCACTGCAACAGGAGTTTAACCCTAGTCAGGGAGGTGACCCTCATGGCGCAGCAGACCTCTCCTGTCTCACACACTGCTCCCCTTAGCAGTGTACTTCAGTAGATCTGCCTGTTCTGTTCCTCACTCTGTCTCTAATGAATCCTCTCACCCCCATACCTCTGGCTTGTACCCCAGTTCTTATATGCATAAATAAATCTTTAAAAAAAATGATTCTGTCTCATAAATTAAGAAACATAGACATGCTATTGCTTTTAGATATGTTTTAAACATCACTAATTTTGGAGAACAGACTAGATTTGTCTTTCTCAACAAATATCACTGAATAATTTCAAAAACTATTTTATATTTTTTTAAAGACTTATTTATTTATGCATATAAGAGCTGGGGTACAGGGCAGAGTTGTGGGCGATGAGAGGATCCACCAGACAGAGTGGGGAGCAGAACAGGCAGACCAACTGAAACACACTGCTGAGGGGAGCAGCGGGCAAGGCAGGAGAGGTCCGCTAACCATGTGGCTCCTCTCCCTGGCCAGAGACAGGGATCGAACTCGTGCTGCAGTGGCTGCAGTTTGCTTCATAGTGTGTTGCTTAACACACTGCACCACCAGGGAGGCCCACAAAAACTATTTTCAACTCTGATTCTCTATACTAATGTTATGTGGGTGATAAGCAACAAGTGGAAAAAATCCTATAAAATAATTGTTGTAATAACATGTCAATGTTTTTTGCTGCATTTGTTATTGAAAAGCTTTAATTTAGTTCTGAATATGAGGGGGAAGGACAGACCTCAGCTTCCTGAGTGCTAGTGTTTGTCAACATGCAACTTTTCTTTTGATTGTATCACTTTTGGTTTCTTTAGAATGATTTGTCATCTTTTTAGCCTATCCTGAGGAAGGGGAAACTTACCCTGCCTTTTTAGTGAAGAAGCGACCACTGGCTTTTTTAGGCCACTTTTCCTTAGATTACTGCTCACTGCTTCTTGAGGCAATAGTGAACTGTTCATCTGTGCACCTAGAGCACAAATCATTACTGTGTTTAATACATGTCTGCAGATATAAATCAATTTGATATTAATTTCTGAGGTGTCTAAAACATATAAAAAAGTCTTTGCCAAATTCTAAGTTAGCTTTAGTGTTTAGAAGAAAGGCTAATGTGATATTAAGTCTAATGCTGAAATGTTTTATGTTTCTACATTCTTAAGAGGAAGTTGGGATGGGAAGGTCGAGATGTGAAAAGGAGAAAACATATGCAACATTGTATTCCTCTCTCAGACAGTCATTAATTTTCTGATAAACTATCTTCTTTTTTCTGTAAATAGTTTTGCTGTTTTTATTAATTTGAATAGCTGTGATTATGCTTAGATTGCTAGACTTAGCAAAAAATTTTTTATTGCGTTTCAAACAAATGAATAGTTTTTTAGTACAACTACATTCCAGATAATGCACAGGAGGTACTTAAACTAAAATCTATTAATTGTTTAACAGAAATTCAAGTTTATCTGAACATTCTGTACTCTGACTACCTGAGTAATCCAAGCATTTGCCAAATTCTTTATAGTCATTTTTAATGACTGCCTGGTATCCTATCAAGTGGTTGACCCTGGTTCACGTCTATTCCCAGTGGTTGGACCTTAGTTGTTTCTGATTTTTCTGTATTAGAAATAACCATAAAATGAGCATCTCTGTACAAAATGCTTTTTCCATACCAAGTATTACTTCCTTTAAATTGGTTATAAGTAGGACCGCTGACTCAAAGGGTAAGAAATTACTTTTTTTAATTTTAAATTTTCCTGGGTAAGATAATTAAACATTTAACAACAACCTGTTCTTCATTGCTGCCATAATTTCCTCTCAAAACAGAGAAATGAGTCACTCTGTTTCTCCTTCAGCTTCTCTATATCAAAACTCGTCTGTACTACCACCTCTAGCAATACCTCTATAGTAGAAACATTTTTAAAGTTCTTAACAGACATTACAAACTACCTTCACCTTTTACAAGTGGTTATAGTAACTTACACTACATTAGTCAAAACTGAGAGCTGATTTCACCTTCGCCTGTGAGGCTTTATGATTTAAAAGTTTTTGCTAATTTGGTAGCAAAAGATAGGTTGTGTAAGCTTTGTATCTCCATAATGTTTACATTTCTCTAAACAGTAGCCACTTTGGAGTTTGGTTCACATTTGTGGTCCAGGTAAGATTTTAATTTTGTTTAGAATCTAAGTCTTTTGAAATATGTTTTAGGGTACTTCAGAATTTTAATACTGACTTATTAGAGTCCTTAACTGACACTGGTATTATTTGAACTCTGTGTGTGTGTGTGTGTGTGTGTGTGTGTTCTCTTTCTCTGTCTCTCTCTCTATATATATATATGGTTACCACATGTTGACAATGAAGTAACAAATTATATTCCTAAATTAATGTGGAAAAGAATTAACCATTGTGACATGGTCTTTTAAGCACCCTGTGTATGAAATTTTCATTGTCACTGTCCTACAGCAGATTAAGATATAAGAGTAGTCTGAATGTTTAAGGGATGAATAAATACATATAAAAATAACAGCTAAGTTTGATTGGACCTTCCATTTGCCCCACAGAACCAACTCTTAGCTTGACTTGATAAACATCATCAGTTGAAGATAAAACATCTTTTCAGGAAAAATACATATAACAACAAAATCTATTTTTTGTAATTGCTGAGACTCACTGAAAACACCAAAAACACAAATAATTTCTAAAGATAAACCAATCAAACAACAAACCAAATATCTTCTCACCAGATACTTCATCCTTTTTCCTCTTCTTTGGCTTAGAGGCAGTAGATTCACAAGCTGATACTGTTGATTCTGAATGACAACCTAACTGGGGCACAATAATCTCTTTAAGACCTAAAATATAACAGATGTTTCAAATTACTAATACTATAAAAGAATAAATATGGACCCCTACATGAGAAAATTTTATTTGTAGAAATCAAAATCCCCAGAACAAATTAGGGAGTGCCTATTGTAAAATAAGTTTCCTCAAAACATGTACTAGTTCATAGACCATTAATGAAGATAAAAAAATGTAAAATTAAAAATTTCAAAGCTGCTGCCAATTAAAGATCACTATGAAAACAAAACTTCTATAAGAAAAAAACACATTTATGACAATAGCAAAATACTTGATGCAAAAACTTTTTTTTAAAGGTAGTTTTTTCAGTAAGGTACTAATTTTCCCCATCTTCAAAAGGAAGAAAAAAGCAAAAAAAAAAAACCAAAATAAAAGTGATTTATTGTTTTTTTTAATAGAGGGCATCTTTTGAAGAGAGAAAAAAATTGAAGTGAAGCTAACTTTGCTAAATCCATTTTCTCAATGAAAATGCCTAAGTCTCTTGATCATTAATTTGAACCAACCAACCAACCAATCAACCAACCAACTAACCAACCAACCTTTATGCAAGTGTGCTGACTGGGATTAAAAGAAGGAATGCTTTTCATTTGAAATATCTAGCAACTGCTTCTGAAGGTTGCTAGGACAATCTCCAAATGCCATCAGTGGAACTCTTTCATTGCCATTTTAGAAAAACAGAGTAACTGTGTCAACCATACCACCTACCGCTGGAATCAAAATTTAGGAAGTCTGAGAATTCCTGAGCCAATGTCTCGTCACTAGCAAAGGCACAGATGCAAGCAAAGAAATGAATGCATCTCTGGACTGCCTCATCATTGGAGGCATTTGACTTGTGTGATTTCAGAGTCTGGCACGAGCAGAAGAAACGACGCTCAGGCAAACTTTTGGCACTGATTTTCTGCACAAAGGATGTATGCAAATATCCCAAACTATGCTTCTGGCTTGCCTTGCATTTCACCACCAAAATGTTTTTAGTGATCCTCTGTACCAGGGGACCTGTGGGTTCTGTGGCCAGTTGCCAGATGGTTTGTTTAGTTTCCGGGGAGGCCTGCATTGCATTCAGGACTGAGCTCTTTAAGGTGAGAGGGGTGGCTTCTGCCTGGCAGTTCACTGCCAGCTTGATGTGCTGGCACTGGTTTTCCACAACACCCTGGGTAGCTGCTTTTAGGCATGAGGGGACGTAACACCGTCCGGAGCTCAGCTGAGTAATGATTGTCCCATCCACAGTCTGGATTGTCGTCTCTGAAACACCTAGCTCCACAAAGCATCGGTAATCGGGGCCCCGGTCTCTCTGCCTCACTGAGTAGACCTGCAGGTCAGAGCCTGTGATGATTTTGACAGCTTCAATACTAGGCTGCTTCCGTGCACCATAGCGGAATATGGTTCCACATGTCTTGTTCTTACAGCTCAGTCCACGGGTTCCATTGTAGGTACCACATCGGGGACACTTTCTGATCCCCCTCAATGTGGCCTTCCCCAGATCAGACAAAAAAGCTGGAACTTTAGTCCTCAGAGAGTTTGGTTCCATTTTTCACAGGCCCTAGAAAAGATAGTAAGTCAATCCGTTTGAGTATATATTCACTCACACACACACAGAGTTAAATCATTTATATTTAGTACAGCAAGTGAAATGTAAAGAAGCTAGTCAGCATTTTCAAGTCCTCTCTAAATATAACATTGTCTTAAACTCTCAAAAAAAGTGGAAGTGGAAGAAACTGACTTTCGTATCTCTCTGTATTTTTAAGAATCCTAACAAAGTATTTCTCTATGTTCAATCCTGTTCTATATGATAAGCTAAATTAGTTAACCTAATTTTTACATGCACAGATATTTAACTTGAGTACAGACTAGAGCATGAGAAAAATGAGTTCTTGCCATTCTATCATTTCCCACAAAACTCGGTTTAATCCTACCTGTATCAGCTGCCACAGCATCTGGAAAACAGTGCAACCTCAATTTATAAGCCCTAAAAGGTATCTCATAAATTTGTGATGATCACAGAGGATAGTCGAAGACATCATGAACAGAGTAAATGATACTGCTTAATCCAAGGTCTTCTGAAGTTTGAATTCTATGGTGTAATAATACAAACATTCTGCTTCTTCCTTCTTGTCCAGCCAATGGCAATGCTCCTGCCCAATGATTCTGTCAAAGATTTCTGTTGCCTTAAGTGGGTATCTTGGCAGTCTATAAATAAAACAATAAAAGATAGTAAAGTTACATACAATGGGACTATGCCTTGCTTTTAGAAATCAGAATAGGAATCTAAGTCTTTTACAAATAGTGAGAAAATTGTTATAGAAATGGTTAAGTGTTTTGTACTTCCAATTGCAAGAAGGTTAAACAGTGACAATAACACAGAGAGTTGTCAACAACATCTAAAGCCATGGTAAAGAACTGGTCGAACACTCATCAAACACTGGCTTCTATCATTCAACATTATGTTTCCAAGATTTAACCACATTGTGTCATGACAGTATTTCATTCCTTCATTCTTTCATATTACTGAACATATTCCACTGAATGGGTATGTCACTGTGTTTCTCCACTCATCAGTAGACAACCAGACTGCTTTCAATTTCTGGCTATGAAGAACAATGTGCTACTCATAGTGCAGCAAACCTCTCTTGCCTCTCTCACTGCTCCCCTCAATAGTGTATTTCAGTAGATCTGCCTGTTCTGCTCCCTGCTTTGTCTCTGGTGAATCCTCTCATCCCACATCCCACCTCAGCATGCACTTCAATTCTTGTATTAATAACAATAAAAAGAACAGTGTGCTACTACATTAACATGCAAGTCTTTGTGTAAACATATCTTCATTTTTCTTGGGCAGATACCTACAAGTGGAATTGCTAAACTATGTGGTAAATTTATGTATTTTTAAAATGTTTTACAAAGTGGCAAATACAAAATAGACAAGTTGGATTTCATGAGATTAATAATGTGTGTACTTTAAAGGATACCACTGAGAAAGTGAAAATTCAACCTACACATTGTTGACGGTACTGCAAATATGCAAATATTTTGGAATATTGACAGTTTCTCAAAATGTTAAAAGAGAGTTATCATACGACTCCTCAGGGAATATATGCCCAAGAGAACTGAAAACATGCAAAAATTTGTACACCAATGTTCACAGTTGTATTACTCATAATAGCCAGGGAATAGAATCAACCCAAATACCTATCCACTAGTGAATCAATAAACAAAATGTGGTATTGTTACAATGTAGATGAATGAACTTAAAATAGTATGCTAAGATACAAGAAGCCACACATTGTATAATTCCATTTAAATGAAAGATTCAAAATAGACAAATACATAGAGACAGAAAGTAGTTAGTGGTTATCAGGGGTTAGGGGAGGAAAGGGGAGTTCAGGAGTACCTGCTAATGAGTATGAGGACTTTTTATGGGGGTAAGTATGTGATGACAGACTGTAAAACCAAATAAAGTAAAATTTCTTTTTTTTTTTTAAAGATTTATTTATTTATGCATACAAGCACTGGGGTACAGGCCAGAGGTGTGGGGGTGGTGAGAGGATTCACCACAGAGAGCAGGGAGCACAACAGGCAGATCAACCGAAGCACACTGCTGAGGGGAGCAGCGGGCGAGGCAGGAGAGGTCAGCCTGCGCCAAGTGGGTCCCCTCCCCGGCCGGCAGCAGGGATCAAACTCTTGCTGCAGTGGCTGTGGTTTGCTTCATAGTGCGTTGCTTAACCTGCTGTGCCACCAGGGAGGCCCTAAAGTAAAATTTCTTAATTATAACACTTTAAAAGAGTAATGTTGTTGTATATATTGTATCTTAATAAAATCATTACTAAAAATAGAAGGAAATTATATAATTTTTATATAATCTATAAAAACAGAAAGAAATCTCAGATTTTCATGTATTGATAAGGAACATGTAGCAAGATAAACTAAGGAGTGAAAAAAAGGTTTAATACTTCAAATATAATACTCTTAGGTTAAAAAATGAAAGAAAAGGCAAATTCAGAAGTGAAGTACTGTGCATTCAGAAGTGAATGCAAATGCCAAAGAGTTAATTTTCTAAGATGAGATTTTACAAATAAGAAAAAGAAATAAATCCACTAGGAAAATGGGAAATGTCCATGGAAAAATATCTTATGAAAAAGAATAAAGATTTTAAATGTGTGAAGTACCGTCTCAGAATAAGTCAGATTAAAACAAAGAATACTTTGACAAAGTGACAAAAAGGTAAACATTATCACTGTGTTCATGAGCATGTAGAAAAATTGGCACTTACATCGTTAATGGGACTGGAAATAGCAATATCCTCTTCGAATAGGTATCATAACACCAAAGCATACACTTTGACTTAAGTATTTCACCTTGAAGATTTCATGAGTTACCCTCTCCTATGTATACAAAATACGAGGAGATACTCAACACCGGGTTTTACATAACTGAACAAGAACAGAAATAACCTAAGAGCTGACTAAATAAATTATGGGGTAATCATACAATATGTTACTGTAAGTCTTAAAAAACATCAGACAGATCTCATACTTTCATGTGTTGATAAGGCAAATATATAAAGATACACTATGGAGTGAGAAAAAAGGTCTAGTACTTCAAGTATGATACTCTTAGTTTAAAAAAGAAAAAAGACAAATTCAGAAATGAAGTGACTTGGCCCTTGGAAAGAGAAAGTGGGATGGGGACTTATTTCACTGCTTTGTACTATTTTAATTTTAAACATATTAGTATTACTACAGATTCTATATTGAAAGCACATACAAATAATACAACTTGCAAAGAATCTGTGTTTGAATCGGCCTATGAAAACGTTTCCTCTTGACTAGTTCACAAAACAGACTTCTCAACAAGAGCGCTGAGGAACTGGTGCCGTAAGATTAACCCACAAACTCTCCCTCGAAGGGATGGGTTTTTACTCGGGTACTATCTGATTTTAGAGCGATACGATATGGTGGATGCTGTAATGCTCGTGAATCACAATAAATGAAGAGAATGAATAAGCACCATAAATAAACGTAAAACTGCCAACGTTTACAAAGTACATTCAGTTACTCCATTGCCATGCATTTACTTCTGTATTGCTCACCGCGATCCTATGAAATAGGTACTATTTTACCTATATAAGAAACAGAAACTGGCTTAGAAAAAGTAGTGATTGGATAAATGTCCCAGAGCCACCAGAGATCTAACGTGAATTTGGAGTCGGCTGGATTCCTTGTCAAAAAACATGTGAGAGAAAAAGGGCTAGGCTGGAAGCCAGGACACGAGAATCCTGAGCCAGCGAACTTCCATTGGCCCTGCGCTGCCTCGGAATAGCTGGGAAGGGTCTAAGGAATCTTGCAGATACGGTCGTATTCGGCCGGTAAGAAGAGGACCTCCCACCAGGCTTCCGGGACCCGGCCCGCCTCCTCGCCAACACCCGTAGACCTGCTTCCCAGCATCCTCCACTCGCGACTGCTCACTTCCGGCCCAAGTAGGCCCAGACAGAAGCATCAGCGAGTCGGCAACAAGCTCCTTGGACACGCTCTCCGCCGGAATTCCTATTCTGCGCCTTGTCCCACCGCCACCCCCGACTTCTGTCAACAAGGACCCCTTACCTGCCCCGCGCCCTGCCCCCCCCTCAGTCCCCGCGGTCCCAGAGCCCCAAGCTGATGACCGCCCTCACCTCCTCTCTCTTCGCCTGCCGCGGCCTTTTACAAACTGGGCCAAACTGTTCGCTGTAACGACTGTTCTTATTGGCTAGAGCCACCCACGCGCAGTCAGTGCCCGCCTACATCACCTCGCGTTGACGGATGGGACTTGAAGTTTTTTTCTCTTAGAGACCACTATTTGCATATTAGACCGGATGTTCCCGCTTCGAATTTTTTTTTTTTAAATATCTACGGCACCAATAATCCTTCACCTACCTCACCTTTCTTGCCACTGTGATATTTTAAAACACTATTTTCTTAAGTATTACCTGTAGACTTGAAAAGAGGTCCATATTTTGTCTCCTATGAATTTGGCTACCTCCATTAGCTTTGTTAGGGTTTTCTGGAATGTTTTTTCGGTGTACTTTATATTACTTGTAAGCAGTACATGTATCTAGGTTTCAAAAATCCACATTCTTTAACTGGCTTAGTCCACTTCGCACATATTGTGCTTACTGATCTTTTTGGAATGACTTCTATCATTTAATTTTATGACTTCTGATGGTTTTGCTTTTTCAGCATTCTTTTGGATCATTATCTCTGCTTCACTTTTTGGAAGTAATATGGCTCTGTTTCTGTTTCTTTAGTGACAGTGTAACAGGGTGGTCCCTAGGAAAAGGGGAAGTTCCACGATGCCTGTCCTACCCTAACTAGGGTGAAGCTGAGCAGGGATAAGAAGATACTGGAGAGGAGATTGGGAACAAGAGCAAATGAGACTGAAGGAAGCAGGATGGAAAGCAGCAAGGAAACCTGGAGGAGGCACATGGAGCAGAGAGACATGTAAAGAAACTGCGTTTGCTTTTTGGTCCTTAACTGGTTAAAACAGACGTGGGTTCAAACAGCTCGGAGGGCAGCTTAACAATGGCAATTTTAATTTTAATTTTGCTATTTTCCTCCCAGATTTATTTGACCCTTTCTAACCCTTTTCTATGGGTCTCCATTGAAAGGTGCTTTAAACTTGCTTTGGGCCAATCCTATTTGGCTAAACTTTTACCCTCCAGGAAATGGGTAACTTTAAATGCTTAATTTAGTAACTATATTGTCTTTTATGTATTGTTTACTAATTATATTAAAGTTCATTTCCATTAAATGTCTTATATGTTTGGGGCCCGCCCTGGTGGCGCAGTGGGTTAAGCAACGCACTATGAAGCAAACCGCAGCCACTGCAGCGCGGGTTCGATCCCTGCCGCCGGCCAGGGAGGTGACCCACATGGCATGGCAGACCTTTCCTGCCTCGCCCACTGCTCCCCTCAGCAGTGTGTTTCTGTCAATC
>JAGFMF010011626.1:1056565-1068092 GCA_019455555.1 Galemys pyrenaicus
ATCTGCCTGTTCTGCTCCCGCTCTCTGTGGTGAATCCTCTCACCCCCCACACCTCTGGCCTGTATCCCAGTGCTTGTACGCATAAATAAATAAATCTTTTAAAAAAAAAAAAGGTAAATATGTTTAATGTCAGAGAAATTGCTATTGCTTTATAACAAAGGGAAGGTTTTGAGAAAACTAAGTTACATATTAAAAAATTATTTTTTTTTAAGATTTATTTATTTATGCATACAAGCACTGGGGCACAGGCCAGAGGTGTAGGGGGGTTAGAGGGATTCACCAGAGACAGAGTAGGGAGCAGATTGACTGAAACACATTGCTGAGGGGAGCAGCGGGCGAGGCAAGAGAGGTCTGCCATGCCATGTGGGTCCCCTCCCTGGCCAGTGGAAGGGATCGAACTTGTGCTACAGCAGCTGTGGTTGCTTCATAGTGTGTTGCTTAACCAACTGCACCACAGGGAGGCCCTCAAAAATGATTTTAAGTGGAAGTTTCTTAGCCCTCCTCTCCCCTGCCAAAAAAAAACAAGAACAAGAAACTATCCCTACCGAACAAATGAATATCCTTTATCTGGGAAGACTCGAATTTCCATTATTTGTCCAAATGGTGAAAAAGTCTGCCGCATAAGTTGTTCTGTTAAACGAGAAATAAAAAATACACTAAGTTATACTAAAATCCTGCACCTATGCTTCTCAGCTTAAAAACTAATCTTAAGATGCCACACAAGTAAAGATCTCATACCTGTTAGCCCAGAAGTGACACCTCCACAATACACAGTGCAGTTGCTTGGACTAGACTGACTTACAACTTCATCGTAAGATAGCTGTTTGGTGTTTGCTGGAGAGGTAGAATTTTATAATTTTAATTCATTAAATATTCAGAAAGAAGAAGGCAGCATTAACTACACTATTGTAACAGTAATATTTACCTTAACCAAAATGCTTATATAAAATATATTTGAGGATTAAATCTCCCCCAAGAATATCTAATTTCTCTACTCAATAGGAGACTTGACATTGATAATATCATTTATTATTTAGAATCACAAAAATGAAAACTAAGTACATTTTTGAACAGTAGTCTTGATTTGCTTCTCATCTATTTCTGCAATAAGTCTCCGGGAACAGCGCTAACATTTAAAATCTAGTGTATTTTTCTCCAAAATTCCACACTTCCTTTTCTTCTCCAATACACCTACACTCATATGTACTCTTTGGAGCTGGAGGTTTTCGGGTTGCCCAATTAGTTCTGATTTGTCTTCCACCAAGCCACTGGCCACCCATCTGTTGAATGGCGTTTTCAGCATCCTGTTCCGCACATTAGAAACAACAAAGAAGCCACCATTAGTTGATGTTAAATAACTGTTAGAGAAAAGACGTTTGTTTTTTGTAAATGTTTTCTGAATGAAAATGCTTTATGAAATACATGGTATATTGTGCCTTCAAACCTTTTATATTTCAATATCAGACTTTCAGAATGTCAATCCTTTAACCTGGAAAAAGTCTAAAAGTCTTTATGAGGAAGCCATTATAAAGTTTATGAAAGACCTCAGACTATTACAGATGAAATCTCATTTTATAGTCCAACAAGTCTGTTAATGATGTTATTTGGCTTCTCATTCATCCAACAGCTATCATGTTCTTGGCAACAGGTTAAAGGCTAGGAATACACTGATGAATGAGGCAGATGTGGCCTCTGCTGCCATGCAGCTTATAGTCTTTAGGGGGACAAACCAGGTAATTATAAATTAGGGTAAATGCCAATACAAAAGCAAAAGGCTGAGAGAATGTGGGCATGGATGTCTACTTTAAATAGCATAATTAGGAAAGGCCTTTCTGAAATGATATGCAAGCTGAAATTGAGAGGAACAGGAGCTGGTCAAGCAAGCCCTGGGAGAGCATATTAAGCACTGCAGAGTATATTAAGGTAGAAAAGAGTTTGTTATACATCTGAAAGAAGCAGGAGAAAGATCACTAGTTTCAGTGAAATCTAATGAGCAAAGAAGGTAGGATGCCAGAGGGAAAAAAGGAAAGATTTTAAGAGATTATCATGATCTGACTTATATTTTAAGAAGGTCATTCTTAGTCTTAGATGAGTAATAGGGGAAAAAAAGGCACTTTATGAGTCTAAAGCAATAGTTTAAAAAAATAATAGTGGCCAGGATTGGTGGAGTGGCAGTGGATATAGTTTAAAGGAACAGTTAAAAGAAGTAAGGGTCGGGTGGTGCACAGTAAGTAAAAGAGGAGGAATCAAAGATAGTATCTAGGTCTGGCTTGAGTAGTAGGGAGGAAAATACTAGCATTTAATGAATAAGAATCCTGAGGAGAGAAGGAACAGATTTGAGGAATAAATTTCCATTTTACCACACATTAAGTTTGAGAAGTTTATAGGACATCTAAATGAAAACTATTTATTAGAACTGGAGATGTAACATTCAAGTCATGAAGACTAGAGAATAAAGCATCATGGGACAGAGCCCTGAAAAACAGCAAAATCTGAAAACCAGGAAAAGGAAATTGCTAGTAAAGGATACTAAGAAGGAGTATTAGTCAGTGATGAAAAATGAAGCCTACAAAAGAATACAGAGCCAAGAAAGCAAAGGTCAAGAGATGAACTTGAAGGAACTTCCTGGTAGCTCAAGGGGTTAAAACATTGCACTGTAAAGCACCCACAGCCACTATAGCATGAGTTCAATCTCTGGCCAGGCAGTGACCCACATGGCACAACAGACCTCTCCTGCTGCGCACCTCTGGCCTGTACCTCAGTTCTTGTATTAATAAATAAATAGATCTTAAAAAAAAGACAAACTTGAAAACTGAAAACAAAAGCCAGCTTAGAGTGGACTGAGAAGTAAATGGGATGCTGCTTTGGTTTGTGTATGTCAACCAGAGCATGAAAGATCAGGCAAATTTGAGCTTAACAGTCATTCCTGAGACAAATAAAAAGAAAACGCATATTCTTAAAAGGAAACAAATACTGTTTAACACATTAGCCAGTTTGACCTTCGTGAGATGCTGAACTACTATTGAAGTGTCCCTCAAATTGACAGTCCTAACTATACTTTAAGCTCACAAAAACTGTAAATGTGACTTGATTTGGAAATAGGGTCTTTGCAGATAAATTAGTTAAGATACTGGATTGAGGCGGGTCCGAAATCCAATATAAATGATATCCTTATAAGAACAGAAGCCAGTGTGGATATACACAGAGGGAAGAGGACCATGTGAAGATGAAAATGAGGCTGAAGCAGGTACCAGTCAAATAAAACAAAGATTACTAGCAACTACCAGAAACTAAGGAAAGGGAGAGGATTCTTTTATAGTTTTTTTTTTTAAGATTTTATTTATTTTTGCATAGAACTGGGTTCTAAAGGACAGAAGTGCAGTGGATGAGAGGATTCACCAGAGACAGAATGGGATGCAGAACAGGTGGATCTCCTGAAATACACTGCTGGGGGGAGCAATGGGCCAGACAGGAGAGGTCTGCTGGGCCCTGTGGGTTAGCTCCCTGGCTGGGACTTGAACTCATGCCACAGTGGCTGGTGACAGCTTAATAATGCTGAGACTCAACCCCTGTGCTACCAGGGAGGCCCCTATGTAAAACCTTTATGACTCATTCTCAGACACTCTTGAACAGAAAGTACAGTGTATCTGTACTTGCTTTAGCAAACAATAGTCATAACATGGAGGCAATACACTAAAATTGAAAGGTTAATGAAGCCTTGTATACTTCAAGATTAGTGCCAATATAAATTCTTCCACCATTCACCTCTGTGAATGTGAATAAAGGCTAGGAATACACTGATGAATGAGGCAGCTGTGGCCTCTGCTGCCATGCAGCTTATAGTCTTTATAAGCAAACATTAAACAATACAATACAGTGAGCAGCCTTCCATCCTTCCCTCATCTGCCTATCTTTCTTTATCTACCCCTAAACAGGAACCACTGCAACCAATTTCTTATTTATCTCTATCGGGGAAAGCACACACAGACACAACAAAAATGTTTCCTTCCTTTTTATTTAAATGAGGGGCTTCACCTAATAAAATCATGGAAATTTTCCCATAATTAGTACTCACAGAGTTTTCTTACTACTTTTTTAAAAATAGTGGCACAGTATTGCATTATACAAAGGACGTGCCAAATATTTAATCTAGCTGTCACACTATGAGTCTTTTCCTTTATATACCCTTTTCTCACCTCTTATTTGACACACTGTACTATCTTTCCCTTTTCTCTGAAAACTCCAGTAGTTTCAAGTTCATATATAAACTGATATTCAATCAATATTTGTTGAATGAAGGAAATAATGGAACATTTCCAAATACATTAGTTTTTAAAAAAGTCCTTGCCTATTGGAAATTTTATTAGCTGCTTTTAAATTACCATTGAAGTATAAAATAGAGAGGAAATTAAACACATAACTGAGATTTTCACTATCTTTGGTTGATAATTTAAACATGTTTAATTTCTGTATTTTGAAAACATTTTATCAGTACTCTGCATGCATTAGGTGCTACATAAATGTCAGGTAAATATTCAAACAGGAGAAAGAAGGTATTCTCCAGTGAGGGTGTTAAATACAAATGAAATGAACAAATGACAGATAGAAGAAAAGATTAATAATTTAAACAAGTTTTTTTTTTTTTAAACAAGTATTTTTATTCTTTACTCTTAAAACAATGCACATGTACTTTTTATTGAGCTCACCCATTTGTTGAAAAAGGAGACAAAGCCATATCCCTTAGACTTTCCTGTTGCCATGTCTTTTACCACTCGGGCATCTCTGAAATCAGAAACAATCAGAAGTTTAGTTTGCAAACTCTTTTCTGAATATCAAGTGAGAATTTTATACACAACTCATTTTCATGTTTCATCTTCATTAAAATGAACCTTTTTAGTGCAAATTCACCTTTCAGTTTTTAAAAATTTATCATGTATTAGCAAATGAGATTTAATTTTATAAACATGCAAATCAATAACTTCCTAAATATAGATGTATACATATATGTACAAACTGCCTCCCATTTCAAAAGTTTTTTAAACTTTTAAATGTTAAACATGGCAAAAGCAGCTATTCACATGATTAACCACTTATGGGGTTCAAATTAGATGAATGGCTTTCTTTAACCATGCAATTTTTAATTTGCTATCTTACACCATATACTACCTAATCATTAAACAATTAGAACAGAAAACTGGAAACTAAAAGAATGAGAAAGTTGTATAGTCCCTAAACCAATTGAATTATTTCATTTTCTTAAATCAATTCACACCCCCCTTTTGAACTATGGATAAAGTTTGAGAGCTTGATATTCTCAGAAATGCTAAATCACTGAAGAGGAAAACAGACACACACTTTAAAATATATAAGGAAAGATTTTATACTGAATTTCAAAATAACAACCATGTAAGAGTGATTGGAAACTACAAGATATAAAGTTAAAATTTTAAAAAGTCAGAAAGTAAAAAAGCACGCCAACATTTATCCACTGTGAACCGTAGCTTGTAGTTAGCCAGGGCAATTCTGTCCATTCTTCAGAGATACTCTGCAAAATAACCAGAGCCCTATTATTTGAGATTGAGTAAAAAACCCAGCCATGATAGCTAAAACTCCATACCTCAAAAAATTGGACTCAAATTGTGCTTCACAGGCAATCTGCTTTTAAGTTAGCCAGGTATGTCACAATGCTTGTTCTCTCAGGACACATGAACAAAACAGGCACTTTCACAACAAAAACCCAAGTCAGAAAGCCATGCAATATAATTTTATATTAAAGTATACATCAGCATATTTTGATCAATTTAGGAGTGATTCATTCAGTGGTTAGGGTCAAAATGAGAAGAGGTAGTGGTAAAAAGGGAAAACTAATACAAGTCACTTCTCAATACGTAAAAGTACTTATCAAATTATCTCTATAATATACATGAATTTAACTTGGTAGCTGATTCATTTCTATATCAAATGTGCTAGACTATCCTAAACTCAAGAATGGGAAGTTTCAACTATATAAAAGAAAGAAGGCACTATATTTTTTTATACAAAATACTTTAATAGGCCACCTACTACAGCACAACTCTATAAATTCAGCATTGTTGTAGGAGCACTACAAAGAGTATCTATCATGAAAACTTTCACACAGTTATCAAACTTATCTCCTTTTAACGAATTAAGAAACGATAACTACCAATTGAAAATAGTTCTCTTTTAAGTTTACAAATGCTCTCTGTGGTGAATCCTCTCACCCCCCACACCTCTGGCCTGTACCCCAGTGCTTGTATGCATAAATAAATAAATCTTTAAAAAAAATTTTACGAATGCTAATTCCTTGGATTATCTAAAGTTTATACATCATACATGACTTCAACTAATAATTACAAAACTTAAAGACCTTAGCAAAAAAAAAAATAATAATATATATACGTCACTTATGTACTGAGCATAAGCAAATCTGAGGACTGACACTATACCCATACCTTTAACAAAAAGAAATTATTAATCTGTGATTAAAAAGTTATGAAATCACTAAAATATGAGTATCATTTAACTGGAAACTCATAATGTTTAACAATCTTTCTCCAATCCAAATGAAATTCCCTTGTTTTCCGAAGTTATTTTAATCAATATCAAAGTACGTAATAAAATAGCTATTTAACCTGTCAAAATATTAGAAAAGTTATTCTTAATTTCAGGAGATGTTAGCTTTGAGATATACTGAACTCTTAGTTATTTCTGAAAGAATTCTCTAAGGAAGCTGCAGCAAATATCTCAACCTGATTCTTTAATCCTTTTATGGAACCATGATTACTCTGAAAGTAGGATAAAACTCACAAAGATCCTCTACACCAAAATGAAAACACAAATTCTGCATACAGATATTTACAGAGGCTTTCAGAGGCCAAAGATTGAGACCCTACAGTCTAGATATTTAAAAACAATCTAGGCATCACCAAGAGCCTAAGATAGATTAAAAGGAACAATCAAGAGCTTACTAGTTTAGCTTATTTTCCTAATCATTTTCACAAAGAAAAATGGCATCTACAGAAGATTACATTCACTTGCATTTATTTTCCTGCCAATAAACTACAATTCTTCAAATGAAAATTCCCAAAATTCATCATCAGCGCTATTGGTATTTACTTTCTATTCTCCTTGCCTTCTCGCCTCTGTTGTTAGTCTGTTTATCAAACCAAAGTAAAGCTAGTGTTTCTTTTTGTACTACTCTTTTTGAGTAAACAGTAATAAACGCTAAAAAAAATTGTTTTCTAAATTCAACATAACTTCTAAAAAAAAGTACAATTCTTATTCTAATATGGCATGCTTTCAAAATACTGAAGTTCTTTTGTGATGAATAATATTACTTGAGTATGCTCTTTACAAAGAACCTAAAATGTGTGATTAATAACAAATGTGATCAAAACAGTGCTTCATAAAATACTAAAAAGCATTATTGGTATTACAACAACAACAAAAGGGTCATTACCTGTAAGTAACCTTTAATAACTGCTTTTTAGGTTGAATTGTTAATGCTTCCTCTTGTTAAAATATATTAACACAAATGCATCGTATCACAGAAGTGCCCAAAGAGTGTAAATTCCGTAAGTCACAGCACGTGTTTACTAAAGATTATCACCAAGCTAGCAAGACACTTACTTAAAAATTATGTACAGCAGCAAATTTATCCCTTAAAAACTTACGCTAATTGAAAAGGTGTTAAGATCACTAGAGACCAAAGATTGATTTATCAATAGGAAAACAATCTTTTGTCATTAACTGTTTGGACAGCCTCTAAATAATGTACTATATTATATTTAAGTGTAAAATTAAAGCCCAAAATTCACAACAGATTTTCATATTACTTTTATAAAAGATTGCTTCTAATTAAAAGCATTTTAAATTTATCTTTATTACTTACGATATTCTTCCAAAAGGTGCAAAAGCAGCTTTTATATCTTCAGTTGTAATTTCTGGACTGAGATCACCAACAAAGACATGGAAATGATCTTATAAGGGGAAGGAAGGGGAAGTGAAAAGAAAAATAGAATTTTAGAATTTAAAAGATACTGAAATCTATTAATAAAATATTCTTAAAATAATTTATGGATTATAGTAAAGTATAAGTAAAACACTATCCTATATCTATACAAATTCTATCAATTTTAAACATTACAAATCAGGGTGACAATACAGGAAAGATTCTCCTAAAAAACTGATATAGCTAACTGGAAACTGACAAGTATATTTCTACTGACAGCCAATTATTATACTGGTCTATGAATATAAACTAGTATCTAATAACAAGTTTTGCAAAAAAAATTTAATGACTTAATTACCAACTTAATAGTAATTATATTTATTCAGTTTACCACTATATTAAGGCTTTACAAATTGAAACAAAATAGTGGTACTGTGAATTTTGTAGACTAGATTTGCCTCAGTTAAGACAATTTACTGAAGCTAGCTACATGATATACTTGGTTTAACCATATTTTGTGAAGAACAATCAAAGAAATACCTTGCATTGCAACAGTTTGATGTTAAAGTATTTGACAGTTTTCTCAAAAGCCAACAGTTTTGGTTGCCCAGACATTACACCATTCAGTTTATGTGAATCCATGTGCAAGTGAACTAAGACTGAAGGCAACAGAATGAAAACAGTAATCCCTTCACTTTATATCAGAACCATTAAAAAAAAGCATTGGAGAGAATTAACGATCCCATATGTGTTTTTTTTTTTTAAAGACAATGCTCAAAAAAAGAAACACTTAAAAAAATAAACAACAGTTGTTTTAACATTTTTAAATGTACATATATATCAATTTTGACAAAGTATATTTGGAAAGAAAAGTTACCCCTAGTTGGCAGGCCTTAAGCAACATATTGGGTTGTCATTTGGGAAACACAGTTTCAGGATCAACTCAAGCAACCGGAAGATCTGGGTATGAAGCACAGATCGTGACCTCAAGGAAGCAGGGAATCTTGCCCTTTAGTTGGTGAAAGTATTTCTAAGGCATCAGCTGCTACCAAGGGGGTCAGAGAGCTTGAAATAGCACCAAAGTAGTGGACAAACCACACTTGGTCAACACTGGGAAGAAGGGGGAAAAATATTGCCAGAGAGACAAATAGAAACATGACCTCCTCCCTCCCACCTCCCCCAACATCAAACAAAAAAACTTTAGGTGGTTAGTGAATACCCTTTCAAGAGATTTCATTTTATGTTTAAGAAGATACAATTACCTTGTGAACGCTGTGTGCTGACAACGGTACTACCTGATGACAAAGATTAGATTTGTTCTTAAATTTATTAACACAAACACATTCAATCATATCTTAGGATAACGATCAAAACATTACTGCAAACATGTACGATGTTTATAAGCTTTACAATAAAACTACTGTGTATAATAAAAATAAACTTTCAAAAAGCATAAAATATACTTACTGCTTGTATCTTTCTTTTGACTGCTGGGGGTTGTTGCCCAATTCACTTTGACTTCCTAAAAAAAAAAAGTTTCTACATTTACTTTTCAAAAAAAAAAGGCTCAAAATCAGCGAGTACAACAATACAACAATTCTATTTATGAACAAGTGGGAAGGTATGTTTGAGATGAAACATTCTAGAAGGTACCTGACTAGTCAAAGTTCCAATACTTATCTTTTAACATACCCTTACACAAAGAATTTTTACAAATTATAGACATCTCTTTAGCATTTCATTAACCTGTCTCATCTAAAATAGCAATAATTTATTTCCTATTTATTCTTCCCTATTAGTAACCAATGTTCCTATAGATGGTTTTCAAACTTGTAATTCAAAAAATATCTTAGTATTTACCATGTTAAGGTATCATGGAGAAAACTAATGTACACGTTCATCACACTACCTTTTTAATATAACCCTTCTAAAAAGAAAACAAAGCTGTATGCAATTTCACAATTTCAAGTGCAAGTCACCTTCCTTAATTATGATAGCTTACCTTACCCATTATCTTCCGCCCATTCATAGCAGCTAGTGCTGCAGCTGCATGACGATGCTCATAAAACTCCACAAAACAATACGGATCATTTCCAGCTGTCTGTTGAAAAAGAAACACAAAAGTCAATTTTAAGTTTTATACTCCCATTACCTTAAGATTATGTAAAGTTTTATATTATCTCTATGATCAGCTCGTGGAGAATAAAGGATCCATTCCACAAGTACATATTTAGATAAGGAATGAACTATTAAAAACGAACTAATTTTCACTGGAAGCTATCTTCTTCAAGTTATGCCACATTACTACATTTAATTTAATCTTTTATTAATGAACAAGAATCCTATTTATGGATGTATGTATATACACCAAGAGATGATAAACTTTTTACTCTCCCCACCATTTCTTTATGCTATAGAAGTATGTCTGACTAGACTAAAATCTGGTCTGTAAGTTCTCAGTGTTGATTTATAATAATTTTTCTGCCCCATCCTTATTAAATGTTAATTTTTATTGCTATAAATAAATATAAGGATATTTATTATTATAAATATCCTTGCTGTTTCTAATTTGCTGAAGGTAGAAAACCTCAGCCAATATGCTTCTGTTTTTAAAAAGTAAATAGGCTCTGAAAACTAAAGAGGCTGTATGGTAACTAAAGTTTTAGACTAGGTTTTAGAATGTGGACTTTCTAACATCACTTTTTTGCCTGTTAAGGAACCTTTTGAAAATTCCCTTCCCTTCTCTGTTGGTGTTCCAATTAATTAATAAAAAGTGAAGCCTGGATGTTTTCTTGTAAATTAAAAGAGTATAAAAAACACCCAATACTTCACACCTATCAGTGCAAAATACCAAATCACCTGTTCATTTTTAAATGACAATTTCATTTTTAAATTCTTTCCACAATATTCTAAGCAAAATGGATTAAAGAGAGAAAGAGAGCGAGCGAGCGAGAGAGAGAGAGAGAGAGAGAGAGAGAGAGAGACAGAGAGACAGAGAGACAGAGAGACAGAGAAGAGAGAGAAACTAATTTAAAAGGTCAGAAAGATCCTTGTCTAGGACTCTCTTGCCCTTCCCAGGTACGATATACCTGGGAGTCTTTATTCTTCCCTTTTTCCTAAGTAAACCCTTCTATAAAAAAAAAAAGAATGATCCTAGTCTAAAGAACAAAATACAGTGAATAGCTTAAAAGCCACTGGCAATGATATTTAGATAAATTTTTAAATAACTTTAAATAATAATAGTAACTTTAAAATAACAAGTGAAAAAAAAGTGAAATTAGAATGCAAGAGAAAATAAAGTAGCAGTCTCTCATATATCATTTTCTTTCCTGGGAGGAATAACAGAAATCAAGTTTACAGGATGATATTGTAACAGGGTCGTCCCCAGGAAAGGGGAAAGTTCCAGAATCCCGGTTCCGCCCTAAGTGGGTGGAGCTAAGTAAGGAAAGAAAATTCTGCAGAGAGAGAGAACAGAAAGAAGGAAAAGAAGGAAGCAGGATGGAAAGCAGCAAGGAGACCTGGAAGAGGCAAGTGGAGCAGAGCGACATGTGAAGA
>JAGFMF010011626.1:1071736-1086222 GCA_019455555.1 Galemys pyrenaicus
CTTTCCATTAAAGGTTTTATATGTTTATCTTAATGTGACAGATGACAGAACCCATTCAGAGAAAGCAGGTTTAGAGGTTCTGGGGTGCTCCTCTCCCTGCCCTGTAACAACTCCAGTGCCTATAAGTTATTCTCAAGCTTGCCCATGTCTTTATGAAATAAAAATGCTTTGTTCTTTTGGAAATTTAGTTCTAAAATCCATTTTGTTAAAACTAAATAATATAGTGACAAGCATCAAGTATTTAAGAGAACTTAAATGTTATCATCTACTTTTTGCAAAACTTAGATATTTCTAATAGTAGCTTGTTTGAAGATGTATTAAAAAAAACAAAAACAAAAAAGCTACTTTAAAAAACACCAGAGGAACCCCCGCTGGTGGCACAAGGGGGTAACCACCACACTATGAGGCATCCACAGCCACACAGTACGAGATAGATCCCAGGCCAGGGAGGTGACACACATGGCACAGCAGACTTCTGCCTTGCCTGCTGCTCCTCTCAGCAGTGTGTTTCAGTAGATCTGCCTGTTCTGCTCCCTACTCTATCTCTGGTAAATCCTCTCAACCCCCATACCTGTGGCCAGTACCCCAGCACTTGCATGCATAAATAAATAAATCTTGAAAACAAAAAACAAAAACAAAACACCCACCAGGGTCTGAATTGCCTTTAAATCTGTCCACTTAATGAGGCCTTTTGTACTGTAAACTCCAGAAGCCTCTGTCAGGTAAGAGCTGTGTAGAGAAATTCTCTTCAAAGGAAGTTACACAAATAACCTGCTTTTGACTTGTGAAGTAGTTTACAAAGACTACAGTAACATTTAATAACATTTTCATATCAAAGAAATCAAATCCTAGCCCAAGTAAAAATAACCAAAAGGGGATTGACCAATTCGTCTTTTGCTTTTTATTAGTAAGTTATCAGTAAGTTCAAATCTTTAAATTTAATGTTATCACTTTACAAATGTATTTGAGACAGAAAGTCCAAACTTGAAATCTGCATATTCTTCTTATACCTGAGATAATTTCAAAAAGAGCAAGTTTCTTAGTTTGTAGAATGCGCTGTACCTTACATGTATTGTTTCTGAATACAAAGGGATTTCCTAGCAGTAGTATGGATTTAAGTAATATGTGTAATTTTTTTTTTTTGGCTGCCAAATATCTCCCAATTTTTTAGAGAAATCCTCACCCTTCAGCAGAGTCTAATTCCTCTACAGAAGTTAAACAGGTTAGAGATTATTTTATAATATCCCTTTCATCTGATTTAGGTCTGTTAGATACCAGGCTTGAACACTTTAGAAGGCAAAATTAGGGATTAAAAAGCTACCTGAGACGCGTCAATGGAAAAAGGCAAGAGTGCTGTTAGTGAAAACCTGACAGTTCTGCCAAGAACAGAATTTCATATCCATTTAATACATATTTTAGAAGACAATAACAAAGTTCAAATACTTATAAATTTGGGGTCCAAAGCATATAAGATGTTCATTTTTATTAGTACAACTCTAAAAAAATTTAACCTACAAAAATAAAATACTAAAGCAGAGTGCTCTACTGGGTTTGTTTTGGGCTACAATCATTGCATTAAAATGCAGAATTTAATGATGTATCTGTGAAAATTAGTATAAATAGGTCTTTAATAGTGAACCCCTTAGTCTTCCTGGTGGCGCAGTGGGTTAAGCAATGCACTATGAAGCAAACCACTACTGCAGCACAAGTTCAATCCCTGCCGCTGGCCAGGGAAGGGGGGTACCCACATGGCACAGCAGACCTCTCCTGCCTCGCCCGCTGCTCCCCTCAGCAATGTGTTTCAGTCAGTCTGCCTATTCTGTTCCCCGCTCTGTCTCTGGTGAAACCTCTTACCACCCTGGACTCTGGCCGTACCCCAGCTCTTGCATGTATAAATAAGTTATAAATAAATAAATCTTTTTAAAAAAAGTAAACCTCTTAAATGTAGAGATTTTTACTTTTATTCATTCTATATATTTGTCTAGAACCTAAAACATTAAAATTTGCTATTAATATGTTTGTTAAAGAGATAACTATATGCTCTCAGAATTACTTTGAACATCTGCAATTTGCTAGGAAATTGTCCCATTTTGCTTAAGTTACTCTAGTGGGAAAATGTATGTCGTGGTATAGTAAATGTATATACACTGTAAACTTATCATAACCTATTACTTAACTGTCTAATGGTCACAAAGGGTAGTCTTGCATGACAAAGGAAGCCCTTTTATTTAATGAGGTAGCACCTCCTACACTTGAAGATTATGACTATATACTTAAACCAATCTGAACAAATGTAACTAAAGCCAGCCTGGAAACATGCTAAAACACCTAAAGCTCTCAAATCTGTTTTCATTTTTTACTTCTATTTGGCAACAGACTACCATTTTAGATGACTGATACTATACATTTGTAAATAAACCTACTTAGTGTTGATTTCATTCTCTCACACCCCACATCCAATTCATTGGTAATTAGTTTGTGGTAAATGCAGGCATTTCCTCTGAGTCATTTAGGTACACAGGTGATCCTGAGATTTTGCCTCCAAGTATTTGTATTTTGCCTTTAAGAAAGAGTGAGATCTTGATTCACTGCTTTGAAGTGTAGCAGTTTTTAAACAAATTTACTGAACATTTGCCATGCACCAGACTCTGTGTGAGACCACATCAAAAGCCCTGACTTTGAGAGTCATTAAAACAAACAATTTACATTAGAGGTAAAAACGCTGTTGGGAAAACTTAGGGATTTCCACTTAATATTTTATCATTATTTGTCTGATTGGAAGAATAGTACTTTGGTTGAGAGAAGTAGGAGAGGTGATAATAGGAAATGTTAGGGCACAGGCTACTCAGGGGGAAAGATTCTCGGATGGGGGGGGGGGTTCTTTAGAGGAATACAAAAGTATGAGCCATGAATTGAGGACAGCAGAATTACACAATGAACAAAAAGGTATATGACCCAGGGTGAATTTAAGTTGGTTTTTCCTCAACTGTGAAATGAATCTATTTACCTCCCTCCAAAGTTCTGACAATAATTTTAAACAAGCACTCAACATAGAAACTGATATATAATAAGCATTCAGTATCTGTTGACTTGAATTTCCTTCACTACTTCTCTAGAAATGGTTGGTGTCCCGTCCTCAAACTAATACTATTTAACTACCTGCTTGTGGGGATAGTTGAAGTTATCTTCATTATCTAGTATCCCCAAATCAACGTACTAAAACGGTTAAGTATCTTGCTATTTCAGCAGTTTCAGAAATTAAAAATTTCAAAATAATACAAGAATCTTTAAGTATGAAGATATTATAAAAGATGGGCAGTGCTCAATCCACTATGTTGCTGGCTATCACACTTCTAGTAAAAAGGCAAGGGGGAAAAAGGGTTTTCATAATTTCTGAGACTAACAGGTTTTTAGGGAGTATTTATCTACAGATAGAACCTTGCAAAAAACAAAGATCATGCACTGACTGCTGCATCCTATTAAAAAGATACTTAACGCAACTAACAGGTTATCAGATAAACTAGCAAAGTTTACTGATTAAGGTATTAAGAAAACAAGTGTGCCTACATTTCTCAGAGAGGTAACAAAACGGAAACCTTTGGGGTGAAAAAACTGATTACGCTGTACTTCATAACTAGTATTTAGAGAATCGCAAAAAGAAAATTAAAATTGCATTCTAAATGCAGACCTTCCAAACTGCCAGAAACTAAGAATAAAAACAAAAAGCGATGTCAAAAGCCACTTTTTTTTTTCTTTTCAAGAAACGCAACAAAGGCAGAAGCACCTCGTTCTACAATACTTTGGAAAACAAAGGAGAATGCTGTGGGGGAAACCACACAAGGAAACTATCCCAAGCTGAGATAATTTAACGACAACCTTAAAAATTCTCAGAGGTGACTTCAGGTATTTATCAACTGTTGCTCCGTAAAAACTGCCCGCGCATTCAGCAACATGTCAATCACAATAGTCGCAAGAAGATAAAAAACCCATTCACTCCACTGCTCCTCAGCGGATAAATTCCTCCCAGTGAGATTTCCATCTCTAAAAAGGAGTTTCAAAATCCTAAGGGTGTCCGGTTTTAGGCTTTTTGGTCGGGAGAGGGGAGCTACAGAGAAGTTAAAGAAAGGCTAAAGAAAAATCTTTGGCTTCCTTCCAGTTGGCAACTGCGCGAGTGAAGTTTACCTCACTGGAAGAAGAGTACAAACAGCGTCGAGAGCAAAATTCCTATCAAACAGAAGAAAATGAAAAGAAGGATTTCAAGAGAAAGTCAAAGTAAAATTAAAGGGTGACGGCCGTAAAGCTCAAAAAGAGGTTAATCACCGAAGAGGGGGCGGGGAATAAAGGAAAGCATGGGACAAAAAGGTTCGCCGAGTTCTAAAATGAGCTTTGAATGAAAAAGTCTTTTCTCCAGGCCGGAGATCACAGAGGGCCGCGACGAGGCCAAAGGCCACGCAGTGGTGCGGTTAAGGAGAAGGGATTCATTTTAGAAGGCTGAGCCCCTCTCCCTCCTCGGCGTCTCACAGCCCGGGATTTCGTCCCTCAGCATCCACAGTGTACTAGGGGCAGGAACCACGGTAGTTCGGCGTCCACGGAGAACAATAGGCTGGGGAGCGGCGCAGGGCCGAGGCCTCCCTCCGGGACGACCACCTTCCCGCCCCCCTCATCGTTGCCCCAGACTCACAGAGTCTTGGGCATCTCGTCCTCCATGGCTGCTGCTGTCGCGGCGGGGCCTCCGGGTCCAGCTCCCTACCCTTTACTACTTCCCAAATCGTGTGAGCCGCTATGGCTGCGGAATAGCGGGGCTTGTCGGCTGACCAGGGGGTTACTCCGCCTCCTTCTTCGGCAGCAATTACACTAAACCGCCCGACCCAACACGAACAATGAAGCCCCAATACAAGATGGCGGCGAGCCGGGAGTGTAGGAGCAGCCAGCGAAGTGACCCAGACCGCGCAGGCGCAGAATAATCTAGCACTTTCAACCTCCCGGCCGCCGGGCTACACCTCAAGCCATAGGTTCACTTGTTGCGCAGCCGCTTTTCCGCCCTACGCTACGGCTATTCGCACAGCGCAAGCGCAACGGTTAACTATTTCAGGACTTGCGAACTTCTTTGTCTTCCTGCTGCATATTCGAATAGTTTAACAGTGTATTATCACGAAGAATACATCGACGTGAAAATTAAAAATTGTAAATGTTTTCAAACAGAAAAAGTTCGCTAATGCTTCTGCTTATGTTAGGTGAAGGAAAAGACGTGCGCCGCCCGGGAATCGAACCCGGGTCGCAAGAATGGGAATCTTGCATGATACCACTACACCAGCGGCGCTGTTGGTAGTACAGTGCACCACAATCTCCTAGGACTAAAATCCAACAACTATTCCTGTAATACATAATTCGTATATTTATTAAAAAGAAAACTACATTCGTAGTTTATAATCTGTTTTTCATTGATATAAGAAATGCTTTATCTTCCCTCATTAAAATACAACTGAATAGACATTCTTACCTTTTCTCTACAGGAAAATATGTTAGTACTTTTTTACATTAAAAAGGAGGAATATCATTAAGACTTTGTATTGGTGGCATTAAACAAAATTTTGAGTCAGGAAAAATTATAAAGCTTTGCAAATTTTTCTTTACATTTGCATTTTTTTGCTATATCCATTGTACATTGGAAAGTATTTAAGAAATATTTTAAGCAAATCGATCATAAGTATAATAAAACCCAGTGAATTAGAAGATACATACATTTTAGTTCTCTTTAAGGGGCAGAGATATTGGAGCTCTGAACTGTGGCTCAGTGTCCTGATTATGAATTTTGTAACTGCATTTTCTAAGCTCTATGAAATGTTCTTTTTAGACATGGGAGAATATACATGTCCTCTTTGAGGTAATTTCTTTAGCCTATTATACACTTCTAATCTATTTTTGGAATTGTCTTTAGAATCTGTGGCATTTTCTTTGGATTTTATTCAAAGATATCAATAGTCTTTTTAGGATCATTAAACCAATCGTTAATAGTGTATTGTACTCTCCTTTTTTTTTTTTTTTTGTCTTGGAAAGAAAGTTTATTTAGGAAAAAAAGAATTAAAGAATAAAGACTCCCGGGTAGATGCCCCTAGGAGGGGCAAAGAGAGCCCAGTGTATAGTACTTTTTAAGAGCCTTTTGAGCTATAATTCATATGTCATTTAATTCACCCTTTTAAAGTTCAGTGTTTTTTAGTATTTTTACAGAGATGTGTAGCCTTCACTATAATCAATTTTAGAACATTTTCATCACTCCTAAAAGGAAATTCTTATCAATTAGAGACATTCCTACTTCCCATTCCACCCCAGTCCACTAATCATCTTTTTGCCTTTATAGATTTGCCTATTCTAGACATTTTATATAAATGGAATCATATAATATGTTTCTCCTTTAACAACATCATGCTTCTTTTATGGTTCATTCATGTTGTAGTGTGTATCACTACTTTTTTTTTTTTTTTTGCCTAGTCAAATTCTACTATATAGGTACAGTACATAAAGCCATATAATGTACAGTTTTAATTTTTATAAATTTTAATTTTATATATATTTTACATTATTTTTCATCCCTGTGTAATTCCCCTCACCAATATACCTGTGCACCATCACCATAGTGCCTTGTGCTCTTCCCATCCATTTTGTTTCTTCTCCCTCATCCTCCCTTGGAATGTCTCAGATTTATAGTTACCTATGGATTTTGATTTATTAATTGTAATTGATTTTTTTCCCTTAGCTCCTTGTTTGTTTCCTCTACATTCCTCCTATAAGTGACACCATCCGATATTTTTCCTCTTCTTTCTGACTTATTTCACTCAACATAATCCCTTCTAGCTCCATCTATATTGTTGCGAATTGCATGAGTTTATCTTTTTTGATTGTTGCGTAATATTCCATGGTGTATATGTGTGTGCGTATATGTGTGTGTGTGTACACCACATCTTCTTGATCCAGTCATCTATTTTTGGGCATTTGGGTTGTTTCCATAGCTTGCCTATTGTGAAAAGTGCCACTAAAAACATAGGTATGCAGGTGTCCTTTTGAATTAGTGTTTTTGTGTCCTAGGAATGGGATTGCTGGATCATATGGGAGCTTCATTTTTAGTAGTTTGAGGATCCTCCACAACACTTTCCATAGTGTCTGGATCAGTCTGCATTCCCACCAGCAGTGTAGCAGAGTTTCTTTTTCTCCACATCCTCACCAACATTTGTTGTTGCTAATTTTTTTGATATGTGCCATTCTCACTGGTGTGAGATGGTATCTCATAGTAGTTTTGATTTGCATTTCTCTGATTACAAGAGATGTTGAGCATTTTTCATATGCTTGTTGGCTATTTGCTTTTCGTCTTTGGAGAAATGTCTTTTTAGCTTTTCTGCTCATTTTTGAATTAGAATGTTTACTTTGTTTTTGTTTAGTCTGGTCAGTTCATTGTAGATCTTTGTGATAAGTCTCTTGTCAGTAGTGTTGTGTGCAAAAATTTTCTTCCAGTCGGTGGGGTGTTGCTTTGTTTTGGTTAAAAAGTGCCTTTTGCGTCCTCCCCTGGTGGCGCAGTGGGTTAAGCAACGCACTATGAAGCAAACCGCAGCCACTGCAGCACAAGTTCGATCCCTGCTGCCGGCCAGAGAGGGGACCCACATGGTGCAGCAGACCTCTCCTGCTGTGCCCGCTGCTCCCCTCAGCAGTGTACTTCTGTTGATCTGCCTGTTCTGCTCCACGCTCTCTGTGGTGAGTCCTCTCACCCCCCCTACACCTCTGGCCTGTACCCCAGTGCTTGTATGCATAAATAAATAAATCTTAAAAAAAAAAAAAGTGCCTTTTGCTGTACAAAGCTTTTAATTTTGATGTAGTCCCAGCTGTTTATCTTTTCCTTCATTATCTTTGCTTTGGGTACTGTGTCTTTAAAGATGTTACTGAGGTGTATGTCATGTAGCGTTTTGTCTACTTTTTCCTCTATATATTTTATGGTTTCAGGTCTTATGTCTAATTCCTTAATCCATTTTGAGTTGTTTTTTGTGCATGGTGAAAGGCAGTAGTCTAATTTCATTCTTTTGCATGTAGCAGTCCAGTTTGCCCAGCACCATTTATTGAACAAGCTGTCTTTGTTCCATTGCCTATTCTTTACTCCTTTGTCAAAGATTAGTTGTTCTGTGGTTTTATTTCTGGGCTTTCTATTTGATTTCATTGGTCTGTATGTCTGTTTTTGTTCTAATACCATGCTGTTTTAATTATTGTGGCTTTGTGGGGTATAGTTTGAAATCTGGAAGTGTGATACTTCCATTCCCCTTCTTTTTAGTCAGGATAGCTTTGGCTATTTGAGGTTTTTTGCACAGTTTTTAAACTCTAAAAATTTTAAAAATCTTTACTATTTTTACTTTTATTTATTAATCAAGTACTACTAAAGGCTTTATTAAAGATTTTGTTATGAAAGTAATACAACTTGGGACCTATGCAGTGGCGCAAGGTATTAAGTCAGCACTAAGACGCTTTCCACAGTCACTGTAGCACAAGTTTTATCAGAGGCCAGGGAAATAACCCACATGGTGCAACAGACCTTTCTTGTTTTGCCTGCTACTCTCTTCAGCAGTATATTTCAGTAAATTTGCCTGTTCTGCTCCCCACTGGAGAATACTTTCATCCCCCATGTTCCTTCACCCCTGGCCTGTACTCACATCTTGCATGCATGCATAAATAAAATAAATATTTTTTTAAAGATTTATTTATTTATGCATACAAGCACTGGGGTACAGGCCAGAGGTGTGGGGGGTGAGAGGATCCACCACAGAGAGCGGGGAGCAGAACAGGCAGATCAACTGAAGTACACTGCTGAGGGGAGCAGCGGGCACAGCAGGAGAGGTCTGCCGCGCTATGTGGGTCACCCCCTGGCCGGCAGCAGGGATCGAACTTGTGCTGCAGCAGGGATCGAACTTGTGCTGCAGTGGCTGCGGTTTGCTTCATAGTGTGTTGCTTAACCCACTGCGCCACCAGGGAGGCCCAAAATAAATATTTTTTAAAAAAGTAATACAGACCTTCCTGGTGGCACAATGGGTTGAGACTGCACTATGAAGCATCCACAGTCACTGCTGCATGAGTTTGATCCCCAGCCAGGGAGATGAAATACATGGCACAGCAGACCTCTCCTGCCTAGCCCGCTGCTCCCCTCAGCAGTGTATTTCAGTCTGCTTGTTCTGCTCCCCACTTTGTCTCTGGTGAATCCTCTTACCTCCCTGGACTCTGGCCTGTACCCCAGCTCTTGTATGTATGAATAAATGAATCTTTAAAAAAAAATATTGTTTGGGTTTCAGTGACAGTATTATTACTCAAGAAAGAGCCTGCATAATGAGAAAACCTTCGATCCATCTCCCACTGTGCAAGCCTTTGGTACTCTGCACCTAGCATTCTCTTTCCCAGATTTTAGTATTAGAAATGAAAGTTTCCAAATATGACATTTGTGTCAAGTTCATTCACATGGTCAATTCTAATTAACAAATATTTGAGACTCTCTTAGGCTTAATGCACTCAGGTGTTGTAGTCACAGAGTAGTGGAAAAAAAGGAGTTTAGTTTTTTCTTAGTAAATTTCTAGATGTAGTGACAAAGGGGATTTAATTTTCATATTTTTATTTAGAAATGTTTATTTCTTATACTTATTTTTCATTAACACTTTCCCTTTCTCACTCTGCTCCACAGGCCTTCTTGTTGTTTCTCAACACACTTGGCATTCTCTTTGCCTATAAAACTCTCTCTCCAGATATTTGCATGGCATATGCCTTTACTTCCTGTAAGCTTTTGCTCAACGAGACCTACTTTTTACTATTCTATTTAAAATTTCAACCCATTCCCCATTTTTTTACTTAAGTTGCTATAGTATATTATTTATTTATTCTATCTCTCTCCACTAGAATGCCAACATCTTTAGAATAAATATTTTTAAAAATCTATTTTGTTCACTGATTGTTCTCATGAACATTGCCTCTCAATTAAAAAGAACTCGAAAGCTATTTGGCCAATGAATGAATGCTTTTTGCAGTGGATTTTCACTTTTTTTCTCTGAGTTTAGCCTTTCTTTCTAGCCAACTTACTTTTCTTCTATGCAGTTCTTCAAGTTCACATACTAGTTTTTCTTTTCTTTTGGCTTAGGATGTTTTAATTACAGAAATGGAACCCTATAATACCTATTACTCAGCAACCTGTTTTTCTCACTTGAAATACTAGACGGGAGTTAGAGAGTCTACATTCTTTTTAATAACTGCACGATGTCCCATCGTATGACTTAGATACACAGCTTTTCTTAGTTTGTCACAACTTTTCTGCTTTCTTTACCCTGAACACCCTATTCCCTGTCTTCCTCAATTTTCCTTGCAACTAGCACCATTGACCCTTTCGTCTTGATACCTAACCCAACCTTGTCATTCAGTAAGTGTTAACTTCACAGGTCTGTTTCTGACTATTAGCTACGTGCATTCTTTTTGCGAGGGAACCAGTGAAGGTTCAAGAAGGAACTAGTAAAGTAATGAGACGCTTCATCCGAATAGATGGGAAGGAAGGAGAGGCGAACCGGATACGGCATGATCTACACGCCTCCTCCGCTACTTCTGGTGTCTTCATAAAGCAAGGTGAGCAGCAGAGGGCCGTGGCGTGGCGGACGTGGGGGACAGAGTCCAGGACCGTCGAGAGCAAACGGAGGGTGCTAGGGCCCTGCGCGGCGGGTCGGACCTGGGCGGGGACCCGAGAGCCAGGTCGGCCGGGGGCGGGGCGGGGTGGGCGGAGCGTGCAGATGCGCTGCGGCCCGCCGGCTCTGGGGTGCTCCTGGCCGTCTGCTGGGGAGCTATGGGGCGCACCGCCGGGGAGATGGTCTCGTTGCTTCTGGGGCTGTGGCTGCTGCTTTGCAGCTGGGGGTTCCCCGGGAGCGCCGAGCGGCGGGCCCCGCCAGATAAGATCGGTAGGCGAGAAGGGGGCGGCGCGGAAGGGGGTGCGGTAGCACGCCCCGAGTCGGGAGGCTGCCGTGTAGGGCGCCTGGTCCGGCTGCCGCGAAGCCGGTCAGGCCGCCCGGGATCGGCCCTCGTGTAGATCGTGCTGTTCCGGGTTCGGCCCTCAGATTTCGCTGCCCAAGGGCTGGTGCATGGAGATGCATTCACTTGAGGAATGGGCGTTGGTGGAGGGACCCGGGTGGGTAGGGGGCTGGCGTTAAACGCCCCTGTAGCCCGGAGCTCTCAGGCCTATGGTTTCAGGGAGGTCGAGGTCCCTTCGCCGCTTTCCCTTGCTGCCCCTTTGGAAGGCCAGGATTCTAGTTCGTGCTGGAGGGGGCCGGGCCTCATCTGCTCTGCAGATGACAGGCGCACGCGGGCACTGTACGCGCAGGACAAACAAGCTGACCTGTTCTGCTTCCCTGGAAAGTCTGAAACCCCTTCACCTCCGACCCTCGCTCTGCTTTGCTGAGATCGGACTGCTCTCAGATGCTTGCACAATTTCTCTGCTTAGGACGACTGCATAGCCAAAAGAATCTACTATCCTATTTAAGTCTTATCTTTTTGCTGCCTGTTTTGTTTTGCTTTGTTTTTTATTTACCTTAAAGCTGTGCTCTTCAGGATCATTAACCTAGCTACGTTAATGAGACAGAACAAATCCAGACAAAAATGGCGGCCACTTTATTGCAATGCATGCTTGAAAGGCCCATCTCCTCTGTTTCCATGCTTTGGGCACAAAGAAGGATGTGTAGGCCCAATGGTGCTCGGGCAAAGAATAGAGAATTTTTGGGCCTGTGACAAAAAAAAAAAAAGGGTAATTAATGTCAGTTTGTAAGGTAATCTAATACCACCTTTGTCTGGAGGCAGTGACTGTCCAGAGAGAGCTGTGTCTTAGCAGTAACTGTCACTTGCCACATCTTCCTCAGGCTTGTTTACCTGTTGACAGTAATCTTAAGTAACATCTATTATTGGTTAGTGACCTCTGGAAACAAAGCAGAACTCACAGGGCTGGTAAGAGAGAAAGAAACTGATCTCTTTTTTTTCTCCCACAGCCATTATTGGAGCTGGAATTGGTGGCACCTCAGCAGCCTATTATCTACGGCAGAAATTTGGGAAAGATGTGACAATTCACCTGTTTGAACGAGGAGAAGTAGGGGGCCGTCTGGCCACCTTGTCTGTGCTGGGACAAGAATATGAAGCAGGAGGTGCTGTCATCCATCCTTTAAATCTGCACATGAAGCGTTTTGTCAAAGATCTGGGTATGTCATTTGTTCTTAGAACTAAGCAGTTTGTGTGTGACCATCTATGGATATTTTATTGGATAGGGAACTGAAACTCTTCTGCCTTGTTAATTGTCTTTTACAGAACTTTTCCTTACTTTCCTCCAGTGATTGGTACTGCCTTAGGAGCCACTCTCCTGTAATGGGACACTAGTTATCTGGAATTACAGCCAAGGGAGGGGTTGGGGTAGAGTTGGTTGCAATTGTTTGTTCTTAAATCTCAGGGTTCCTGCTGAAGAATATTTTGTGTTAGCACAAACTAGTGTGCTAATTTTATAGTTGGGGAAATGAAGCACAGAAACTTGAATTGTCTGGCTTAGTCACACAACTATAGGTGCAGACATGTGGCTACAACCTGGGATAACTGCTTTTCTCTTAGCTGAGCTGGACAGATTGTGGGGAAAGTCTGGCAGGGCTCCCCAGTTCCTTTCCTCAGGGAACATGGTGTCATTTTGTCTTCCTTCCAGTTATCTGAAATACCAGTTATGCAAAACGCGAACTGTACAGAAACGGGGAGGTGTCCTTTCTCTTAGTTGCCTTCTTCATCCCCTGTGGATACTTCTTGAGGACATTTGTTTGCCAGGGACAATTTGTGCAGCAAAGAGTGATGGCTGACACTTCTGTGTTTAAGTTATATTCAGTCGGTACTCTGGATTTTCCTTTGACTTTTTAGTATAAAAATAGCCAGTCCAATTTTGACATATCAGTGGGATCATGTGAGCCATGTTTTAGATAATCTGCTTTTGGACAATGTCAGTGTGGAGAGTGTATAGTGTAATTATATCACACACTGTTCTAAAGATAAAGTGCCTTTAATATGTCTCCTGAGAACTGAGGAAGCCCAGAACTCACTCACTTCTGAATGTCTGGGATAGCTTCAGATACCTTCATTCATTTGATCAGCACAAAACCCACTGACTTAGCTACTTTTCATCTGTTTTTTCAGGTCTTTCAACTCTTCAGAGCTCTGGTGGCCTAATGGGAGTGTATAATGGAGAGACTATCGTGTTTGAGGAGAGCCCCTGGTTTATAATTAACATTATTAAACTAATATGGCAATATGGATTTCAATCCCTCCGTATGCACATGTGGGTAGAGGATATATTAGACAAATTTATGAGGTAATTTTTTTCCCTTTTCATTTAATTTAAGATCTTTTAGTTAGATGATCTTTAGGAATTAATGTTTCTTGGAACACTTCTCTAGGTAACTGCAAAACTTGTTTGTAAGATGTTAGGCAAAATGTTTTGTATAAAGTATACACACCACTTATCTTCTTGGAAATTTAAAGGGTAGTTTGGTTTTGCTCTGAACATGTCATTTGCAAATGCTTATTTGGTTTTGCCAGGCACTCTTAAATGTGTTGCAAATATTAACTCCTCTCTGGTATATACTGTTATTAACTTGTGTTACAGATTTAGAAGGCAGAGGCAAAGAGAGGTTTCAAGTGTACAAGTACTGTGTACGACAGAGTTTTTGCCCAGGCAGTCTATCTTCGGAGGCTTTACTCTTTTTTTTTTTTTTAAAGATTTATTTATTTATGCATACAATGGGGTACAGGCCAGAGATGTGGGGGTGATGAGAGAATCCACCAGACAGAGCAGGATACAGAACAGACAGATTGACAGAAACACACTGCTGAGGGGAGCAGCGGGCGAGGCAGGAGAGGTCTGCTGCGCCATATAGGTCCCCTCCCTGGCTGGTGGCAGGAATGGAACTCGTGCTGCAGTGGCTGCAGTTTGCTTCATGGTGCGTTGCTTAACCCACTGCGCCACCAGGGAGGGCCCATAGAGGCTTCACTCTTAATCTCAGTACTGTGCTAGTATTGTGTAGATGAATGAGGTAATGTCTACAAGAGCTTGGAGAAATGATTGGAAAACTTAGACTTTAATTGTGAGATGATATTTCCGGGAGCCAACAGCCTGAAGTAGAACTTCAGTTCTGTGCGCCACAAATTGGAATAGAGATAAATTCCAGTACTATTCTAGGTAGTGAGTATACAGGTACCTCTTTTTCAGTCTTTATGTTTCCTGTATTTTCAAAATTTTCTACATCTGTGAATGTGTATTGCTTTGGTAATCAGGAAAAATAACATACAACAGAAAGTCTAATATTGAAAGATGCAACATTTTTTTTTTTAAAGATTTATTTATTTATGCATACAAGCACTGGGGTACAGGCCAGAGGTGTGGGGGGGTGAGGAGGTTCACCACAGAGAGCAGGGAG
>JAGFMF010011626.1:1100429-1115875 GCA_019455555.1 Galemys pyrenaicus
TCCCCGCTCTCTGTGGTGAATCCTCTCACCCCCCCACACCTCTGGCCTGTACCCCAGTGCTTGTGTGCATAAATAAATAAATCTTAAAAAAAAAAAAAAAAACTTAGCTCTAAGACTTAAGCCTAATACAAACTAAAGTCCATAACATCAGAGCTGGAATAGCAGTCTACCTAACACAGTAAGTAGGTGCTAACTATTTAAATGAGCTGGGATGTGACACTTTTAATCAGCTTCTGTGTAAAGAAAACTAAGCCTATCAAAATTCTGAGGAAAACTTTTTTTTTAAAGATTTATTTATTTATTTACGCACACAAGAGCTGGGGTACAGGCCAGAGTCCAGGGAGGTGAGAGGATTCACCAGACAGAGTGGGGAGCAGAACAGGCAGACTGACTGAAACACACTGCTGAGGGGAGCAGTGGGCAAGGCAGGAGAGGTCTGCTGTGCCATATGGGTCCCTCCCTGACCTGCGGCAGGGATCGAACTTGTATTGCAGTGGCTGCGATTTGCTTCATAGTGCGATTTGCTTCATAGTGCGTTGTTTAACCCACTGTGCCACCAGGGAGGCCCAGAGGAAAACTTTTGAGACCTGCTCTAAGGCTCAATTCTTCTTTGATAAAACTCAACATGTCACAATTCTCTAAAGCTTATCCTCACAAACCTGAGCTGTAGATCTCAAGCCCATCTTGAATCCTTTTTTAAAACAATCTGTTGAACTATAAACACAAAATCTAATCTACCCTCTCTTTCTACAATTAGGAACTTTTATCACCTCCAAGAGGTCATTATGTACTATCAACTGCTAAAGCTGTATTATCCTTTTCATATCTTTTCTAAAGTCTTGAACTTATCACTTACTGGGGTATTGTCCTGTATATGGATTCAAAGTCTGGGCCTGACTGACAGACATCAAATGCTTTTTCTTTAGTAGTTATACCACTATGGCCTAGTGAATGTAGAAATGTTTGCTTCTATAATTAAAAATATAGTATTTGATTCTTTCTATTTTCTTCTATGTGAATGGCTCTTACTGTGGTTGTCCTTTGTGACTTTTATCTTGATTACATTTAAATTTGGATGTGCTAAACCAAAATATACACAAAATTGGGGCCTCCCTGGTGGCACAAGAGGTTAAGGTGCAGCAGTGTGGAGCTATTTGCAGCTATGCAGAATGAATTTGATCCTTGGTCAGGGAGGGGACCCACATGATGCTGCAGACCTCTCCTGTCTCACCCGCTGCTCCCCTCAGCAGTGTATTTCAGTCCATCTGCCTGTTCTGTCCCCCAGTCTGTCTCTGGCGAATCCTCTCCCACACCCCCAATATCTGGCCTATACCTCATTTCTTGTATGCATGAATATTTAAAAAAATATATACACAAAGTTAAGAAAAGTGTGACCTGTAGATTGGCAAATCTGTATCAAGAGGGCACTTGTTAGATATGCAAAATATAGGCTCTACCACATACCCACTGAATTAAGACCTGCATTTCAGTAAGATCTAGGAATTCATAAGCATGATGGTTTGATAGCAGTTTTTCTTTTTTAAAAGCTTATTTATGCATAAAAGAACTGGGATACAAGCCAGAGGTGCAGGAGGTGAGAGGATTCACCAGAGACAGAGCGGGAAGCAGAACAGGCAGACTGACTAAAATACACTGCCGAGGAGAGCAGCAGGTGAGGCAGGAGAGGTCTGCTGCACCATGTGGGTCACCTCCCTGGTCGGGGATTGAACTTGCACTGCAGTGGCTAAGGATGCTTCATAGTGTGCTGCTTAACACCTTGCACCACCAGGGATGCCTCTGATAAGCAGCTTTTATTTTTTGATGAGGAGATTTTAATCCTCACCAAGCATTAAAATTACCCAAGACTGTCTAATAAAGATATCATCACTGTGATTGCTTAAGTTGCTTTGGGGTGGACTCCATGCTTTTTTGTAAAATTCCTCAGGTGGTCATAATGCTCTAGATCAGTTGTTAATCTTTGCCTTATAATAAAAAAAATATATGCTGCAGGGGGGTCCCCTGGTGGCACAAGGGGTTAAGGCACAGCACTATGAGGCACTCTGTAGCGAGAGAGGTGACCCACATGGCACAGCGGACCTCTCCTGTCCTGCCCACTGCCCCCCTCAGCAGTATTTCAACCAATCTTTCTGTTCTGTTCCCCATTCTGTCTCTGGTAAATCCTCTTACCCCTCTGTACCTCTGGCTCGTACCCCAGTTCTTGTACACATAAATAAATAAATCTTAAAAAAATCGGTGTGCACCAGACTAATTTGATTCTAAGACTCAACCAAGATTGAGAATTTCCTTTAACAAAGACTATGTGGTCTCTAACACAGAATAAGACTCATAACTTACTTTCAACAGCTATCAAGCCCAAAGACCTCAGAAAGTTCTGTATTAGATTCAGATCTAACCTACACGTAACTAGGGTATCATCACAGTTGATGAGTAACTACTATATATTAAACTAAAAGGTAAAATAGAAGGTCTAATCTAGCCTGTAATTTGCCAAACTTCAATTTAATGTGGGAGTTTGACAGAAGAGAAATTAATGCTTATTCCAAAAGAAAAATGAAATCTCTAAGAGAAATCTTTTATCTTTACTCACCACCATCCCAATATTGTTCTGCTGTCCACTAGTTGCCATCTCCACACACTCATCTATCACAAGATTCATGAAGGGATCGAACCCCCGTAGTATTCCTTGGACATGCCTGCCACCATTTAACTTCACTGTAAGAAAAGAAAAAGAAGTTTTATTAATATTGACCAATAACCATTGACTTTCCATTAAAAGTTAAGTGGAACAAAAATAAGAGAACAAGAGCAAATTCTATTTTTTAATTTATAATTTATTTTTTGCTTTATATATATTTGAGAACAATCATAGTCCCCATGGAATTTCCACCATTATTTCACCAGTGCATCATGACCTCAGTCCCTTGTGTTCTTCCTGCCCTCATCCCAGTCCTACCCCCCAACACAAAGTGCACAAGAGCAAATTTCACATGAATAAAATCTAGGAAACTTGAAAAAAATTGGGGTTTAAAACCCAGGCATTTTTTAAAAGTAATTTTTAAAATTATATATCCTTTACATCATTTTTAAACAATGTTTGCTTTCTTTTCTCAGGTGTAGTCAGTCCCCATAGAGTTTCCACCACCTATTCACCTGTATGCCTGTATTTTTTGTTATTATTTTTCCTTGATACCTTATTTGGCTCCCCTATAATCCTCCTGTAAGTGAAACTATCCAATATTTTCCTTTTTCCTTCTGACTTATTTCACTGAGCGTAATTCCTTCCAGCTCCATACATGTTGCTGTGAATGAATGGCATTAGTTTATCTTTTTGATTGCTGAATAGTATTCCATTTTGTATATATCCCACCTCTTCTCGATCCAGTCATGTGTTTTTGGGAATTTGGAAAACCCAGGCATTTGAGATGTAAATCCACTAACCTTACGCTAAACACTGGGCTAAACATTTTACATTTACTTCCACATTATAAAGAATTATCCTAGCTTTTATGAGGTAGGATAAGTTTTTTTTTTTTAATTTATTTATGCATACAAGAGCTGGGATACAGGCCAGAGGCAGAGGGTAAGAGGATTCATCAAAGACAGAGTGGGGAGCAGAACAGGTAGATGTTCTGAAGTACACTGTTGAGGGGAGCAGCAGGTGAGGCAGGAGAGGTCTACTATGCCATGTGGGTCCCCTCCCCAGCTGGGGATGGAACTTGCACTGCTGTGCCACAGATGCTTCACAGTGCTCAGATGCTTGACAGTGGCCACTCAACCCGCTGCGCCACCAGGGACACCCCAGCTAGATTAAGTTTTATGATGGAATTTAAGTATAAAATTTTCAGTAAGTCAAGGCTATATCCTACTGTGAGGTATTGCTGGGGCTCACACTTCTAAAGGCTGCACACTTCTAAAGTCATAGTCTTAACTGTGATTTCAAGTACTGCACAGGTCAGATTTTCAGTCCTTGTTTAAGCAGTCTGCTTAAAAGAAAAAAGGATGATACCCAAATATCACAAAGCATGAAAATCCTGTTAATTCTATAAAAGTGTGGAAGGGCTTATATATGAAATTATGCAAAGTGCCAAGTAGTGTGAAATTTATTAAATATCAACATTACGTAAATCTGTCTAGTTAAGATTTTGATAAAACCTGCTTAATTAATTATGAAAGGTTCTTTTTGCTTTGTACTTTTATGAAGTTGGACACATACTGCTCAACATGTATATAAAAAGTAATCAATAAAAAAACTTACATGATAACTTTTTGTCCATAAATCTGAAAAAAAAACAAAAGGGATCTTTATTAGGTAACTGACTTAATTTAAGCATAAACAAACACCAAAGTAGACACAGTCAATAAAATTTGCTTAAATTTACACAACAGAAATTATAAAATTTAAAACAGTAAAAACCTTACACTACTGTAAAGGAATAGAGAATGATGGGCTGCATCCGTACTTAACACTAAGAAAGTAATTTGGGAAGGGGCAGGATAATAAATAAAAATGGAAGGGAGGGCCTCCCTGGTGGCGCAGTGGGTTAAGAAACACACTATGAAGCAAACCGCAGCCACTGCAGCACGAGTTCGATCCCTGCTGCCGGCCAAGGAGGGGACCCACATAGTGCAGCAGACCTCTCCTGCTGTGCCTGCTGCTCCCCTCAGCAGTGTACTTCTGTTGATCTGCCTGTTCTGCTCTCTGCTCTCTCACCCCCACAACTCTGGCCTGTACCCCAGTGCTTTTATGCATAAATAATAAATATTTAAAAAAAATTAATAAAAAAAATGGAAGGGATTTGGAACATATCAGAGTACCTTGGGCACTCTTCAACATATCCTACTTTCAACTGATTTTACTCGATGCAGGAAAAAACCTCACAAAAAGCTAACCTTTGAGGTGGAAAACTTTATCTTCTCATAGCTCTGGTAAAACAGCAAGATATCCATGCCATTCAAGTACAAAAAAGCAAGAAAAGCAATGGGGTTTCTAAGTCAAAGATCAAAGAAATATATGCAAACAGTTTAAGGATGTTTTTGGCTCCTCAGATACCATCAGACACCTTCCAGCCCACCCACCTCCTTTCTTACAGAACTCTCCAGCCACCTCATCTAGAACTGCTATTAAGAATAGCCAACGAAGGATGCCATTCCAGATACTGTGGTAACGCGGGAGTGCGTGAGGGACGAGGCCGCAGGTGGAGCCAGGGAGGCAAGTTGGCAGAACAGAGGCGCCTTCGCCGTCTTTGGTAACCACGCCGAACAGGCCGAAAGGCGACTCCTGCGCGGGCTTTAGGCCCCGAAGAGCGGGACCAGGGCCGGGAAATCGGCGCAGTGGACGCGTCCACGCACGCTGGCCGCGCTGCCGGGAAATAGAGGGGGAGACCAAGAACTCGGGACATGCAGAGCAGCTGCTGCTCGGGCGCTCCACTTACTTTTTCAACTCGGGAGGGTGAGCTTTGCTCATGGTGTCTACTGCCCGAGCTCAAAGATGCCTCCGGACGAATTTCGTGGTCTAGGTCCCACTCCCGCGGTAGGCCTGGCGTTTGCGTATGACGTCATCGACGCCGTTAGCTAATGGGTGGGGAGCGTTCACATCTCATCTCGCGATACTTACGTGAAGCCGGAGCGGATCCGTCCGTCTCCAGCTTCCGGTGGCGTAGCCCGCGACTGTGTTGGAGGGAGGCAGGGGCGACCACGAGACGTCTACCTTATTCCACGTCATTGTCTGTAAAACTGAGACAATGGTCCTGTCTCTGGCATCGTTTGTCTTCTTTTTACATATCAAACGAGACGGAACTTTGGAGTCCACTGTTTCTTTGGCATGCATTCCCAGAGCATGTCACCCTGAGCCGGGGATTCCAGTACCCCTCAGTGACCGGAAGAGAGTGAGGGGCAGTGTTCTGGGAATTTGAATCTAGAGCCCAAGTGTATTCCTAACGGCCTTGGAATTCTTATGTCACTGCCCCCAGAGCCTCACTTCTTGTACCTTACTCTCTCTATAAAAGTGAAATGCCACATGCAAGCCGTCTTCAAAGTATTTTCAGTCAAGCCATTAAATGTAAAAAGTGATCTCTGACTTTTTCCCAGTCGTTACTCAACATAGTAAAATCCATTTACAAATCAAATGCGTATTATACCACTTATGCCAAAATGGGTAAGTCTTGGCGATTCTAAGTAGTAGATGATTCTTCCAAATTCAGTTCATTCCTAATGCATTGCTAAAAATGACTACTTAAGTGCAAATGGTAGTAAAGACTGACCTAGACATACTCAGTTTTATACTCTCTGGGCACTCAAAATTCTATGTTGGGCTTTCTCTAGAAAGCCCTTCTCATCTTCTGTTAATTGAATTCTTTTATTTGAAGCTAGAGACCTCATATAGATACTATTTTTAGTCTTTTAGCCAGTTTCTGACTTTTTATATTAATTTACTTAAAAATCATAGTGCTCTAGTCTACCCTTAATTTTCCCCATCTATAGTAAATCTGAACAGTAACACACCTTTTTTGGACCTCCTAAGAAACATTTCACGTATTACAGAAAAGCATCCTGAGAAAGTTTTATAGTCATTGCCCAGATACAAGGAAAGAAACAAAATAGTGGAGGAAAAGTTAAACATTATTTATTTTTTAAAACCAAACCACTAGGAAAATATATCACAGCCTTGAAACAGCAAACAGACAGGCTATATTATCACTTCAAGTAATGATTTGGTAGAAAGACTAGGTCTTTATCAAAATGATAAGGTGCCAGAGCTGGGGTAAACACTGCGGGGTGCAAGGGCCCCAGACATAGTGGTGTCTGGTCATGGGGGGGATGCCTGTCCTTTCATGAAAGGAATCACCGCTCCTTGTGAGTTCCTTAGTTTCCCTGCCTTGACCTTCCTGTTGTCAAATGATTGTGTCACCACACTGTTATTTTAGGTGGTTAAGTAAAGCAGTGCTGGGTTTAGGTTTTCACTGCATTGTTCTGTGAAAGACAGGCTTAATTAAGTCCAGTATTTCATAACTTTTAGTTAACCAGCTAACAGTTCCCCTTTCATGTTCATTTTCAGAATCTGGCATGCGGCACAATCAAAACGCCGGTTTCTTCAAGGGAGACTGCTGTGAGACGGTTGTGTCACTCCATTGCAGACAGCATTAGGGCCCTGAGAGGGAAGCTCTGCTTCCCATACCCAGCAGGACATCACCTCTCATGTTTTTGCAAGGTCTCCAAGGTGAAGATGTAATAGGTGAGAATTTCAAGTAATGAACACCCACTCTCCATAGCCATAAAGCCATAAGGACTGTTCAAAGTTCTTATCCGAACTACCCTCTCTCCCATCTCCATAGCTTATATCAACGTCATGACCTGGTATATAAAACTAATCCAAGCAACCAATGACACAGAAACCTTTTTCTCCCCTTCTAAATTAGTGATCTTGTGGCTCTTGTTTTATGTGGTGTGATCTTTGTGGTAAATGGGAGGTTGGCAACAGAAATACCTCTCCTCACACTCTACCAGCTCATAGGCAGTTTAGAGAAGCTGTCAGATTAGAGGTACCTGTGCACTATGAATACTGGGTGTGGAGGGCTTTGGCTTGGTACAAGGGGACTCTCTTCTGCCAGGACAAGTACTTGCCACATTAAATATGGGCTCTCAAAAACACTCCTATGCTAGTTCTGAATCAAATTATAGCACCATTTTTTTTTCTATTTTACTTTTTAGAATTAAAAGGTAGTGTCAAGAGGCCAGTGTCCAGAGGCAAGTGACATATGCCTTAAACTTGTTGATGTTCTCAATTTCTTCACTCAAAAACTTTACTTAAAAGATCAAAATTCTCATTCCTCTTTTTAAATAGATTCCTGTCTTCAGCTCTGATGGTCAAAGGCAAAGACTTCTATTTCCCAATGGATGAGAGAGACTCTTTCATCTTCTTGGTCATGGTTGGGATGAGATGCATATGATCATCCACACACTTGGTCACACAACTTTCCAGTTGCCGCTTCACCTGAAGCTCTTTACTCCCGGCATCTATTGAATCTTTGGCTTTGTCATTGCAATGCATGGTGCACCGGGCCAGGCGATCCTGTGGCAAGCGGAAGAGTCGGTTGAGAGACTGGCTTTTACTTGGTATATACCACATACCAGGTCCTGTGCTACATATTTTGGCTCAACATCTATTATCTCGATTAACTAAGGAGAAGAATGTCATGCAATTAACCAAAATTATCCTGATCAAGACAGAGTGGCATTAGAAAGGTACAGGCAGTATTAAAAAGTTAGGTGAATGACAGAATAAACTGTATAGAAGCCCCTTCTACAAAGTGAGAAGTAACTAGAAGTTACTGTTACTCAACAATAAGACATCTTGATTCTTCGATGTCTGTCCTTGCTACAAAAACAAACAAACAAACAAACCTCAATTCCATAAAAATTTGTTGAACTTCTACTATGTGCTAGATATTCTTCTTATGTTGGGAAATAAAGTAATGAGTAAAAGAGATAAACTCTATTCATATGTCTTGAGTTGGACATATGAATCTGGAGATCAGAACTGAAGTTGGTCTAGAGATATGAATTTAGGAGTTGTCAGCATGCAGATATTTATAGTTTTGAGACTATAGAGAACAGAGTAGAAAAGGGAAAAGGTGTAAGGATAGCACTGGGCACTCCCATACTCGGAGGCTGAGAGGAAATAAGCCAGAAAGGGAGGTCAAGACAGGATGGTCTGAGAGGGAGTTGGAAAACCAGGAAAATGAGGCATGTGGTGGCCAACTGAATAGTGTTTCAGGGTTGAGGAGCATGATCTACTGTGTCATTGCTGCAGACAGGCTGAGTAAGGATGAGGAATCAAAAATGGTCCTTGGACTTAGCCCCAAGTGCTGTTCTGGCACTGTAAAGAGTAAGTCTGACTAGACTGAAAAGTCCACAAAAGGAGAAAATTATAAAGAAATTTAAGAATCAAAATGTAAAGACCCTAGCTTCAAAATGAGCTGTCACAAAAGAAACCTTTGGAGTTCCATAACTTGGAGAAATTAGTTCCAATAGTGCCAGTAATTTTAAAAATTTTGTATAGCAAAATGTAAAGACTGTATCACATTAGATATGATTTTTCCATGTGAGCAGAATCTCTGGCTATGAAACACTGGTTCAGAAGAAGGCTCTGCTACCTCCAGATTACAGAAAAGTATATTTAAAGGAAGGGAATAAAATAAAGCTGTAGTTACTCTTTGGTCCAAAGAGGGATACTGGTCTTTCAGTGACCTCCGGGAAGCTTATGAGGCAGGCAGGAGTGAGTCAGCAGTAACAATACCTACAAATGACCCATCTTTAGTGACTCCTGAGCTGTCCTCCCCATGTAGCCAATAGGGACAGTACTGGGTAGGATCTTGTCCTACTGTCCTGAGGATTCTGCTATTATAAGAATGAATTGAGTTGTTTATGAAAGCTTCAGCCTATGTAGTATACATACTATATTTGATGTGTGTGGCAAAAACAGCAGCAACAACAACAAACAACTCCATGAAAAAAATGCATAGGTTTTATAAGCTCCCCTTTTAGCTCTCTTTTACATAACTGCTTCTTTTCTTTCTTTTAAAGATTATTTATGCCTACAAGAACTGGGGTGTAGGCCAGAGGTATAGGGGTGAGAGGATTCACTAGAGACAGAGTGGGGAGCAGAACAGGCAGATCGACTGAAATACACTGCTGGAGAGGTCTGCTGCGGGTGAGGTAGGAGAGGTCTGCTGCGTCATGTGGGTTAGCTGCCTGACTGGGGATAGAACTCATGTTGCAGTGGCTGCAGATAGCTTCATAGTGCTGAGATTTAACTCTTTGTGCCACCAGGGAGGCCCCTTATATCACTGTTTCTATGGGAAATATAGCAGTTAACCTCCAGGACTTTTTCCAAAATTTCAAGCCCTGTGAAGACTGGTAGGTCATAGACTCACCACAAATATTAGCAGAAACAAGACACTAAAACCAAGGGTTTTGAATGAATGCTTCTGAAAAAGAGAAGCATCAAGGACTAGAGTTCTTTGGGTTATTCTTTACCTGGAACTTCTCCAACTCACTGGTGACGAGGGCCTGAGCTTGAGCCAGAGGTGCATGGCAGCGCTCAATGCACTGGTGTACCTGCTGCATGGAGGCCTGGCTGTCCTCACAACAGCTGGCACTGCACCGGAACATGAGACCCTGGGGAAAGAGGGCAGAGTGCAGTTACGTCGGAGAACTTCCTGGGACAGAATGATTATAGAGTATAACAGAGCACGCCTCCTTATAATAGACATCAGAATCTTAAAACCATGAATGGGAACTATCTTCCCCGCCTACCAGTGTTTCAGGGCCTTCTTGCTACTAGCTCATGGATAGCTGGATGGACGAGGAAGGTGCGGTGGGTCAGATGAACCCAAGTTCTAAAAACTAGTTGCCTACGCCACAGGCTTCCAAGATCAGCAACCTAGTCATCTACATTCTACCGGGGCCCATTAATCAATGGATCCATTGATCCATTAATCAATGACTCAAAGGCAATGACAAGGGAAACCCATAATCCAGTTAGGGAGGCAGGACCGAGAGCCTCAACACATTTAGGGGATCAAAGCAGAAGAGACTATAAACCAGTGAGATGTGGAGCGGAGTTCGGTTTAACACAACAGGCACGTTCTGCCACTCAGGAGACTGAGCACTTTCGCCGTTCTGGCCTTTCACCTTGACCGTGCCCTTTCTGGGCCTCTGGCTGCTCACCTGCAGAAAGGGTGGCGCAGTGGGGGAGGACGATCGCCTCACACCAAGGGTTTTCTAACCCTGGCCCTGTGGACATCGCTTCCCTGGGTCGGCCTAAGTGTAAACTGGCCTTGCGTGTGGCTACGGCTCACGGATTTCATCCGCTCAGTAGAGCTCCAGAAGCTGTCTGAGATACAGGCGAGTGCGCCGTGGCGACCCCCAGGACGCCCGACTCCGGTCAGCCCCAGGGGTAGAGCGAAGCGGGGCATCTCGCGGTGGCGGCGGGAAGGGTCTGGAAATCAAGGCCAGCCGGCGCTCCCCCCGGATCGGCACCCGCCCTCTACCTGCATCTTCCGGATGTTCTCTTTCTCCAGACTCTTCACCATGGAGTCCACCGCCTCCTGCACCCGGAGCTGCTGCAGCTCCGCCATGGCGACCCCGCGCTACTCCCAGCCGCGCCGGCGCCCACATGGACTCCCGCGCACGGGCCCGCCCCCTTGCCCCGCTTCCCGGGTCACCGTGGCCCACCCTGCCTGGGCCCACGCTGCCGCCTGGCGGTCAAGAGGAGCCAATGCACCCGGAGGCCGCGCTCTCGCCAGGCTCCAGCCCCGCCTAGGTCTAACCTGGTCGCTGTGGCCTGGGGCAGGGGAGGGATCTTAAACAGATCTCTCAGCAGCTACCATCTGGTTCCTGAGAGTACTGCGGTCGCCTTCAGGCTCCGTCTTTCTCTTTCTTCCTTTATATTTTAAAGAAACGATAAGTATAATTAACATATGGCTAAATACCCAGATGCTAGGTGAACAGATTGATGTGTGGCCTTGCCCTTTTGCTTCCTATCCCAGCACCCTGATGTCGGGCAACAACTGACATTTGCATTCGTTTTCCATTTCCATTTTCTCTTTCTGGGCTTTCATATCTTTGTTACTATTCAGTGTGTACTTTTTTTTTTTTTTAAAGATTTATTTATTTATGCATACAAGCACTGGGGTACTGGCCAGAGGCGTGGGGGGTGAGAGGATTCACCACAGAGAGCAGGGAGCAGAACAGGCAGATCAACAGAAGTACACTGCTGAGGGGAGCAGTGGGCACAGCAGGAGAGGTCTGCAGCGCCATGTGGGTCCCCTCCCTGGCCAGCGGCAGGGATCGAACTTGTGCTGCAGTGGCTGCGGTTTGCTTCATAGTGCGTTGCTTAACCCTCAGTGTGTACTTTTTGTCCGTGTCTGACTTCTTAGCTAATTTTTTAAGATTGGACTGTGTCATGGGTTCCTTTTTTCCTGCCAAATAGTATTCCATTGAATGAACATACCACATTTATTTTTCATCGCTTTCTTGATGGACATTTGGGTCTTTTCCAGTTATTAGTTATTATCACCAAAGAGGTGACTATGAACATTCCGGAGCAAGTCTTTTATAGACACAGATTTCCATTTATCGGGTAAAGCTCTAGAAGTGGAATTATTCATTTGTTGATAGGTGTATGTTTATCCATTTGTTTCTGGTAAAAATTATTAGCCTCAGAGGCTATGCAGGAGTTATATATATATATATATTTACCCTTTTATTAATTTTTTTTTCTTACAATGTTTGATTTTTTTTTTCTGGGTGTAGTCCCCATAGAATTACCACCACCAATTCACTCGTGTATCATCACCATAGTCCCTTTTGTTCTTCCCATCCCTATGTAGGGATTATAGATTCAATAGACCTGGAAACACATACCAGCAATACCAGCTGTTTCTAAGCTGGAACAGGTCTTTCTGGAATGGCCTAGCTCCTGCCCCCTGCTTTACTATGCATTTATTTATTGAACACATGTTGGGTGCTTGCTAGTCATGGCGCTCTGTGTTAAGGGTGGGGGTTCACAGCGGCGTATCTTGAAAGAGAAGGAGGCTATAAGGAGCTATACATGTGCTATAAGGAGCTAGTCCTTCTGGGGAGAGTGAGGTGATCCATTAGGTGCCTACTTAGGGACGCTTTCTTAGAGGAGATTGGGAGTGGGTGTTTGCCTGGCAGACCAGAGGGAGAAGAGAATGCCAGGCGCAGGGAGCTATTTTGAACAAATAGAGTATACAGAGCATGAAGCTTTGAGGAAGTCAAGTGGTTCTATTGTCAGGGAGGCTGGTATAAGAGGAGACAGATGAATGAGTGGACAAAAGGAAACGGGCCCTGGCATTGGGATTGAGGCATTTGCTGCCTTTGGACACAAGATGGCAGGAGTGCTCTTGTTTGAGAGCAGTGGGCCACTTGCTTCAACCCAAAGTCTTTTGGAGAAAGGTAAGTCCCAGGCCTCCTCTGGTCCACCTGCAGGCATCCAAGACCCAGGGGTCCAAGACGTTTTTTTGGCTACAAGTCAGACTAGAGGTGACTCCCTGCAATTTCTGGAGCCAGGCGTGATTTCAGTTATTATTATAATGTTCAAGATTTTTTATATGGTTTCTCATTTAATTCCTGCAACAGTTTATGAAGTGAATGCTGTATTATCCACTTTTCTCCCTCTCAGGGCAGAAAATGGAGGCTTTGGGAGGTGAAGCCACTTGCCAGAAGTTGCACATTTAGAAGTTAAATTGGTGGAACTGGCATTCAACCCAGAGAAGCTGACCCTCCACTACAGAAATAGGAAATCTCTGTCATTACTCATTTAATGTTTATGGCTTATATCCCACAGAGTTCTTTTCTTCTTTATGGCACAAACTAGAACTCTTCACATTTACCCCTTTTTTTCTAAAATATCAGACTCAATCTCTCCAGCAAGTCCTTCTTGTAGAAGCCAAGTTGATTACGATCAAATGAATTTAAAAGTGCTTGAGTAATGTAACCTTGTTAGTGTTTGTGTCTACGCAATGAATGGTTCTTTACGGACTTATGAAAAATGAGTTCTGATGGCAGTTGGCTTTGAAAACCAAATAAGAATCATGGTGGAGAGAGTTTAATCTCGCTTTAGGAAGCTCATCTACCTGTTGGTGTTATTATTCTGGTGCTTTGGGAGTAGAAAATGAGGTGTGGGGTCTGAGATCTTGTCTGGCCCGAGCCTTGGCTGACTCACTGGTAACAAGTCAGGACACTGGGTTGTCGTTTATGTAGCTGGAGTCCTTCCCCACCTCTCCTGCACCCTGCTCTGTGAACTCAGCCTCTTGTGGTGGTCAAGAACAGCCAAGCCACTTTGCCAGAGACAAACAGTGGTGCTAGATAGACCAGGATTCTTTCCTGTTTGCTTACACACAGGATGTAGGTGGGGAGAGTGGGACCTGGGAGCTTGGGATGATGATCCGAGGAAGTAAAATATGCTCATTGCTGCCACTGTGTCTTAAAATTTCTGGTTAGCAATGAGTGACAGCCAGAAACCCCAGCTATGGTCAACCTTATTTGAAGAGTTCCAGATAAACCTTTCTGGAACAACAGATGATTTATTTATTTATTTATTTTTTAAAGATTTATTTATTTATGCATACAAGCACTGGGGTACAGACCAGAGGTGTGTGTGTGGGGGGGGGGGTGAGAGGATTCACCACAGAGAGCAGGGAGCAGAACAGGCAGATCAACGGAAGTACACTACTGAGGGGAGCAGCAGGCACAGCAGGAGAGGTCTGCCGCGCCATGTGGGTCCCCTCCCTGGCCAGCAGCAGGGATCGAACTTGTGCTGCAGTGGCTGAGATTTGCTTCATAGTGCGTTGCTTAACCCACTGTGCCACTAGGGAGGCCCAACAACAGATGATTTAAAAAGCAGTTCTTACCTCATCACTTTTTAGTCATGATATTCTTTAGTAGAATAGGAAGCCTTGCTAGGAAAAAGACTACCATCCTCTAAATAATGGAGAATTCAACTTTTTGGAGGTCACCAAAACTTTTATTAAAATATCTTTGAAGCCTTTTTTTAAAAAAAGATTTATTTATTTATGCATACAAGAGCTGGGGTGTAGTCCAGAGGTGGGGGGGGTAGGGTGGGGTGGTGAGAGGATTCACCAGAGACAGAGTGGGGACTGGAACAGGCAGATTGACTGAAATACACTGCTGAGGGGAGCAGCAGGTGATACAGGAGAGGTCTGCTGTGCCATGTGGGTCCCCTCCCTGTCCTGGGATCAAACTTGTGCTGGAGTAGCTGCCAACAGCTTCATAGTCCTGCCACTTGACCTCTTGCACTACCAGGAAGGCCCAAAATACCTTTGAAGCTTTGGTGGAATGGTTATTTTATAGATGTTTTTATTATTATTATTAAAATAGACCCACAGTCTATTTAGACCAGCTAAAATAGACCAGCAGTAACCCACTGCTGGTTACTCATCTGCGTTGAGCACTTAGCTGGTTTTGTAAACAGTGCTGCATTGACTATAGAATGCATATGTCCCTTTGGATTAGTGTTCTTGCATTCTTTGGATAAATACTGAGACGTGGAAATAGCCAGATCATATGGTATATCTATTTTTGATATTTTGAGGAAACTTGATATTGTTTTTTATAATGCCTGGATCAGTCTACATTTCCACCAACAATGTAAGAGGGTTCTTTTTCACCAACAGTTGTTGTTTCTGTTTACCCTTCCTTCCCTCCTTCCTCCCTCCCTCCCTCCCTTCCTTCCTCCTTCTTTCCTCCCTCTCTCTCTCCCTTCTTCCCTCCCTCCCTCTCATTCATCCCTCCCTCCTCACCTCCCTCCTTCCTCCTCCTCCATTCCTTCCCCCCTCCCTCCTTCCCTTCCTCCCTCCCTCCCTTCCTCCCTCCCTCCC
>JAGFMF010011626.1:1140728-1152400 GCA_019455555.1 Galemys pyrenaicus
ATTAAAAAAAAAAAAAAAAAAAAAAAAAAATAAAAAATAAAGGAGTCCTAGATAAGGTTTCTCGACTTTTAGGGCTATTTCTTGTTCTCTCTATGCTGCATAGAGTGACACCTTTCAGCAATCTTTTTAAGATTTATTTATGCGTACAAGAGCTGGGGTACAGGCCAGAGGTGCTGGTGGTGAGAGGACCCACCAGAGACAGAGTGGGGAACAGAACAGGTAGACTGACTGAAACACACTGCTGAGGGGAGCAGTGGACCAGGTAGGAGAGGTCTCCTGCGCCATGTGGGTTAGCTCCCTGGCCAGGGATCAAACTCGTGCTGCAGTGGCTGTAGTTTGCTTCACAGTGTGGTACTCAGCCCTTTGCACCACCAGGGAGGCCCCACTCTGAGCATTCTGAGCCATCCTATGGTCTTTGCTTAATAGAGTTCATCTTCATTTTCTAGGAGAATTTGAATTTCAAATATGCCAACAGTCCTCCCTGTGACTCAGTAAAGCTTAACCTTTAGATCTAAGATCTACAGATTCTAAGGGGAGCTGGGTGTTGCACCCTATGCTTCTGAACTGTAGGTTCAAAGAGAGGCCCCAGGATCTACGTTTTTACAAGCCCCCAAGTGATGCTGATGTAGGAGTTCCATGGAAAAACACGCCATTGAATTGTCTCAGAAATGCCAGTAACGCAATAGGGTTGCATTTACTGAGAGACTTAAGATACTAAATGTCATAGTAAAAATGTACAAGAACCACTTAGAACAGTCTTTCCTAGCAATCACCTTTTTTTTTTTTCTAAAGATTTATTTAGATGTACAAGAACTGAGGTACAGGCCAGAAGTGTAGAGGGTGAGAGGATTCACCAGAGACAGAGTGGGGAACAGAACAGGCAGACTGACTGAAACACACTGCTGAGGGGAGCAGCGGGTGAGGCAGGAGAGGTCTGCTGTGCCACGTGGGTCACCTGCTCGTGCTGCAGTGGCTGCGGATAGCTTCACAGTGCTGTGCTTTAACCCTATGTGCCACCAGGGAGGCCTGGAATCACCTTTCTTGCACTGCCAAGTGGCAGGCACTTATGCTCCTCTCTCTGGTCTAGTAGTAAAGCTGAATGAACCCGTATCATTCAATCTGTATCATTCTAGGCACTAGAATTCCCAGCTTCTTTGACTCACTGTGTTGACACTGCCCTCAGTGGCCTTTGTGTGTGTGTGTTTTTTTAATGATTTATTTATTTATGCACACAAGAACTAGGGTACAGTTCAGAGGTGTATGGGGGGGTGATAGGATCCAACAAAGACAGAGTGGGGAACAGAACAGGCAGACTGACTGAAACACACTGCTGAGGGGAGCAGCGGGCGAGGCAGGAGAGGTCTGCTACGCCATGTGGGTCACCTCTCTGGCCGGTGGCAGGGATTGAACTTGTGCTGCAGTGGCTGCGGTTTGCTTCAGAGTGCGTTGCTTAGCCCACTGCGCCACCAGAGAGGCCCCGGCCTTTGGTTTTTGTAACTTCTGGGACTACAACAATCGCGTATCTTCTCAAAACTTAACATGTTTTATATGATCACAAAAACAAACACATTTTATTTCTTGATTCACTATAACATATACAAACGCACATTTATTGAAAAAAATCTCAACAACATTCATATATTTGTTATTACATTTTCTATTCCATTCTGTTCTGTTCTACCTAGTTAAAAAAACAAAACGAAACACACTGGCCCTGATACACTAGATTGAATTCACTGCCTACTGTTGTAGTTAATTCTTACTAAATAAAAAATTATCTGAAATCTAGTTTCTTAAAGCAGCAACAGTAATTTTATCCTGTCTCATATTTTTGTGTGGGCAGGGCTTTGGGAAGGACACAGACGGCTTGTTCTGACTCAGGTCTCTAAGTGGTTGTAGTCAGATAGTGATGGGGCTGGAATATTTGGGGCTGGAATATTGTGGGGTCAAATCAGTTGTCTCTCAGATAGTCTCTAGTTGTGGTCTCTGTGCAGCGGATAGTTTGGGTTTCCTCACAGCGTGCAGTCTTGGGACAACTGAATTGATCATAGGTGATTTTATGGACTCCAAAGTAAAGAACCAGGCAGAAGGTAGGTAGCCTATCCTTGGAGGTCACACAACACGGTTTCCTCCATAATCACAAGCCAGTTGAGACTCAAGAATATAATCTTCACCTTTTGATGAGCAGAGTATCAAAGTCATGTCGGAAGAAGAGCAGGTAGAATGAGACATACTGATGCTACCATTTTTGGAAAAAGCCACCTGCCACACCCACCTCGAGGCAGCATGGCAATTTGAAACACTCTCCTCTAGAGGGCACTATTGTCATGTGACATTAGATCCATTTCACACTGGGTGGGGTGGAATGATGGGTAGGGAAGAGAAAGGAATTTGGGTGTAGGTAAAAGTGGGATCGCTTATCCATTTTGAATTGATTATTCTTTCTGTTGTGTGGAACATTGATGGCAGCAATGAAGGTGCGTGGCCATGAGGATAGCTGAGGGAAAGGGAACCCAGCAAAGGAAGATGAGGGCTGGTGATCGGCTTGCAGGGCTTTCAGTCTTACATTTCCCCCAGTGCCCAGCAGAAGGTCTTGCACAGGTATCTGTTTTTATAGCTACATGGCTGTGGGTCGCCAGGCAGATGTCCAAGTTACGCGTAGATAGTACTATGTCTCCTACTTTCATGGAGCCCACAAGTCCCCATAAAGCATGCTTAGGAACTGGAAATGCTAATGTAGAAGAACATTAAAAAATGTGTTAGTGAATGAACATTTCTATGGAGGGAGTAAAAAGTGAGGCGAGAACATAGACAAGGAGAGACCATAGACAGGGGAGAGTTTCAACATTTAAAAAGAATAGGTGGCAAAGGAGACTAAGAAGGTGAGAGCTGCAGAGGAGAAGCTGGTGAGAGGGACGGCCAGGAATGGGACAGAATTTCCAGGAAAAGGGAGTGCTCCTAAGGGTCAAGTGTGGCAGCAAACTCAGGACTAAAGAGTCTTTGGGACCTGGCCACACTGGAGCCTGTTGGTCACTTCTAAGATAACATTTGCAGGAAGCCAGGTGGGCAGGGCTCTGCAGGAGTTCAGCATGATGAGAAGGAAGAGTGACGCGAGAAGGGGGCAGGGTCCATACGTTTGTCTTTAAATGGTTTTGGGCGAGACTAACATGTGCGCTGGTGAGGGACAGTAGGCAGGGGAGGAGAAACCAGGCTAAACAGGAATAATCAATACAAGCTGGCCCAGAGAGGAGCGGCTCTAACATTCAGATGGAAGGGTTAGCTTTGGAAGAGTAGGGCTGTCGTCTTTATGAGACAGGGAAACTGATAAAACAGGGAGGAGGTCAAGGGTTAGTGAGATAGAGTGGTTGGCAGAGCTGGTTCAAGTGGTCAAGTGTGAGCAGTGGGGGGAAGTGGAACTGTTACAGGGCAGGGAGAGGGACACTTTAGGACTTTAAAACCTGTCTTTTTAAAATGGGCTTTGCCATCTGCCACGTTAAGACAAACATATAAGGTTTTTTTTTTTTAAAAGATTTATTTATTTATGCATACAAGCACTGGGGTACAGGCCAGAGGTGTGGGGGTGGGGGGTGTGGGGGTGGGGTGAGAGGATTCACCACAGAGAGCTGGGAGCAGAACAGGCAGATCAACACGGAAGTACACTGCTGAGGGGAGCAGCGGGCACAGCAGGAGAGGTCTGCCAGGCCACGTGGGTCCCCTCCCCGGCCGGCAGCAGGGATCGAACTCATGCTGCAGTGGCTGCGGTTTGCTTCACAGTGCGCTGCTTAACCCACTGCGCCACCAGGGAGGCCCCGAACATATAAGATTTTTAATGGAAAGGAACTTTAATACAATTGGGGAACAATATAGAAAAACAAATAATATAGTTACTAAGTTAAGCATTTAAAGTTACCTATCTCCTTGAGGGTAAAAGTCCAGCTAAATAGGATTGGCTCAAAGTAAGGGCCAAAAGCCTGCCACAAGTCTAAAGGACCTTTTAGTGGAGACTTATAGAAAAGGGTCAGAAAGAGGCAAGTCTGGGAAGAAAAGAGCAAAATTAAAATCAAGATGACAGCTGCCATTATTTAGCCCCCCACGGGTCTCTCACCCGCGTCTGTTCCAACCAGTCCAAGACCAAGAAGCAAGCGCAGTTTCTTCACATGTCGCTCTGCTCCACATGCCTCCTCCAGGTCTCCTTGCTGCTCTCCATCCTGCTTCCTTCTTCCTCCCTTCCTTCTGTCCTCCTCTCTCCTCTCTCCAGCATCTTCTTATCCCTACTCAGCTCCACCCTACTTAGGGCAGGACCGGGATCCTGGAACTTCCCCTTTTCCTGGGGACCACCCTGTTCCAGAGAGGTGAAGGTGGGGAAGGAGGTTTGAAAAATGTATCATTAGAGATGAATGAAAAGTCCGTTCAGTTCCTACTTACACTTATTTAGGATGTACTCTGTGTTAAGTGCTTTCACAAAAATTGCCTTACCTTTCTAACAATTTGTGAGATAGAAAACATCTTTATTTGCAGGCTCAAACCTCTCCTGGTGAATTTCTTGCTTCATTTGCAAAGGCAAGAATATGACTGAGGAAAAGAGAGGTGCTTACTTGTGGTCTCCTGGAACTCATCTGCTTGAGACAAAGTTGAGCAACTGTGATTCCATGTCAAGTGCAGAAGAGTGAAAGGATCCTATGACCTTTGTCCATGGCCAACAGAAAAGTAAACTTCAATCTCTATCTTATAGCATACACAGCACAGATTCCGCATAGGTGAAAGACCAAATGTGTAAGAAAAAGTGTAACACTTCGAAAGAAACACAGGAGTATTTATGGACTAGAGATAGATTTCTCAAATAAAACAAAAACCCTATGAGCCATAAGGAAAACTTGATATTAAAATTAAAACCTGGCAGCTTTATTCAACAAAGAAAAGAAATATCAATTCAGGCAAAAATAATGTGGGAAACCTTTATGGAGGACGAGAAGGAGCTTTTGAGTCAGACTTGGAAAGTCTGCTGTTCAACTCAAACTATCGGCCATTCCTTACCATGTAACATGAAAGTCTCACAGACTGACATCCCCATTCCTTCACTGGGCAATTCCTGGCTGTCTTTGAGTTTCCCTCGACCTCCCTTTTTCTTGATGCAGCCTACTTGATTGCTCCATGCAGCAAGCTAGGACGAACACTGAGGAGCCTTTTATGAAGTTTGTAGCCCATGCAGTTTCTTTTGTAATCTTTTTAGGATTGTCAGTTTTGAAGGCATCAGTTTCGAAGGCATTAAAACCCTGCCCAAGGAAACTTCACAGATCACTGGCAACATCTCCAGAGTGATCCTGGACAGAAAGGCAAGTAGCATCCCCAGAGCTGAAGAGAACCTTGGAGCCCTAATAAGTCTGACCTTCCTGGGTTGCATGGAGGAGTGGCTGACTTCAAAGAGATGCTTTACTTTATTAAGCATAAATATTCTGGAGAAAATTCTAGATTTTCTAGAATCTGTGAAGGCACGGCAGAGGTAGAGCCACACAGAGACAAAGAAGACACACTCAGAGGTAAAAGAAAAACCAGATCACATCAAGGAAGCCAAGAGAAGAGCATGCCCACAAGGGAAGTGTGAGTTTACTGCAGCAGTGTGTGTTCTCTAGGACTGTCAAGTGAGCTGCTCGTGGGAAATGTGAAGGAACCAGAGACCATCGCCCCTTCTAGCCTGGAGAATTCCATTATCACTTCATACCATGAGAAGCTATTTGATCTGCCTGAATCATAAACAGACTCTATGGCTCGTTGTAAAAGCTTATAAAAAAATTTCAACTGAAAAAAGGGAAAAATGAAAACCTGTTAAATATTAAAGCACTAAACATGACCTGAGCAAAAGATGGCCTATATACTGAGTGGAGATGTCTGCAGTGCTTATAACTGACAACTGATATGTGTAAATTTACAAATCAGTAAGTAAAAGAAAGACAAAGCATGACAGTAGAGAACTGGCAATGGATGTAAATGGGTAATTCAAAGAGAAAGAACCTGAATTTCCAGAAACATGGACAGATGTTCCACCTCACTGGTCATCAGAGAAATGGTCATTAAAACAAGATAATACTTTGTAGTAATCATGTTTAAAAAAATCATCAGATATACCACGGATTTGTGAGGATGTAGGGAAATGGGAACTTTTATTTATTTATTTTTATGTCATTGGTTTCATTTTTGAACAATGTCTGATTTCTCCTCTCGGGTGCTGTCCCCATAAAATGACCACTGCCAATACACCCGTGACCCATTGCCATAGGTTTTTGTGCTCTTCCCTCCTGTTTTGGTCAGGAAGTGGGAACTCTTAATGCTAGTAGCAATGTCAATTACTACAATAGTTTTGAAGATATATGTATATCAGTATGTATCAGTGGCTTGGGAAGCTGAATATATATCCATGTTCCAGCAGCTTCTTTCTAGTCTAGCCTGTGGAGAATGTGAAACGTGTACACAAGTCAATGTGAATAAGAATGGCAATGCAGTTGCTTTGCAGAGAGCAAAGTGGAAACAACCTAAATGTCCTTCAGGAGGCACCTGTTTCATATTATTTTATTTTCTCTTTGAAATCTCTCTTCTCCCCGCTCCCCTGCTGGTGGGCATGGTAGGTAGGCCCCAAGACTGGGATTAAAGTGGGCAAGAGGCCCAAGTAGGATAAACACCTCTAAGACGAATGTGTACAGGAGTCCCTAGAGCTGGTTCAGAAGTGGGAGGAAATAAGGTCAGGACATAGGTTTTTAAAATAACAACGTTATTGGGATCTAAATCACATACCACGTAACTCGCTATTTGAAGTGTACGATTCAGTGTCTTTTAGTATATTTGCAGAGTTGTGTAACTGTTACTATAACCAGTCACTGCTGACTTTATTTTTGCTAAAACAACAGAAATATATTACCTTAGAGAGAGGCTAGAAGACAGCAGTCCAGGTGATGACAGGGCTGGTTCCTCCTGGACGCCCTGAGGAAGAATTTGTTCCATAGCTCTGGAAGTGGCTGCCTATCCTTGGTATTCCTTGACTTGTGGCTGCATCATTCCAATCCCTGCCCCTCTTCACCTGACCTTCTCCTCTATTTGTCTCTGTGTCCTTTCCCCTTCAAAGGACACTAGTCATTGGTTTTAGGGTCCACTCTGATCTGGTATGTAGGTCAGGACACAGTTTATACTTCTTTGAAGATAATTACCCAGTCTGTAATTTGCTTAGGGTTCACTCTTGGTGTTGTATGATGATGACAAACAAGGACAGAAAAAAGGAAAAAGGGAAAGAATGCAGAAGAGTAGGTCTCAGATGAAGAAAAAGAGATGGGGAGAACAAAAAAAGTATAGGAAGATAAAAAGAAGCAAGGTGAAGATCTTATGGAGGACAAAGCAGAACACCTCTTGGGTGGAATTTTTACTTCTGAGCAGCTTCTTGAACGTTCCTTAGCTCAACAGGGAGAACAAACATCCTTTCCAGAAGTGTTTTTAAGATGACTTAAATTTTAGGAGTAATTATAGCTTTATAATAAAATTGAGATTAATGTAGACATTTTCTACATACCCCCGTTCTCACTCATGCATGGCCTCCCCATTATCACTATTACCAGAATTAAGCCAATATTGACACATAATTACCCAAAGTTTATAATTTGCTTTGAGGTTCACTCTTGGTATTGTATATTCTATGGGTTTGGACAAATGTGTAATGACATACACCCATTGTTACGATGTCATATGGAATATACATATGTATATATATACTTATGTTTAAAAGAACAGATTTTTAGGGAAAGGGACAGAGAATAAAGGACACTTGCATAGACACAAACAGGCGGGAAGAGCTGTCCTGAAGGGGACAAGTTTGCTGAGAGAGGCCTGCATGGTTGCAGGTGACGGCCTTGAGGAGAGCTGCCTCAGCTGAGGGAGCTCAGTGAAGAGAAGCCCTGGCAGGGTACAGGTCACGGGCAGGCAGGAGGCTGCTGCCCTGCAGAGAAGAGAGTTGAAGAGAAGCACCTGCGTAGTCACAGGTGGGCAGAAGGGTGGCTGCCCCGTTTAAACGGAACATTTTTATAACCCTAAAATTTCTCTGTACTCTTGTCTATTCATTGTCCCCCTGCCCACCCCTCACCCCACAACCATTGATTTTTTTTGTCTCCATGGTTTTGCCTATCCTTCTAGAAGTTTTGAATCAACAAATGAGCATTTGCAGGGAAAAGACTCAGAGGTTTTCTTTTCATTTCCTTTGACTCCTGAATACTCTAAAATTATTGATAACTAATGTTTTTAGTGCCGTAATAGATCTAGAATAATGACCACTAGTCCAAAGAAAGACTAAAGGCTAATTTTGAACAAATATGTACAATGTCTTGCTTTACAACAATGGAGGCCATTTTTTTTAAAGATTTATTTATTTGTGCATACAGGCCAGAGATTTGAAGTGGTGAGAGGATTCACCAGAGACAGAGTGGGGAATAGAACAGGCAGATCGACTGAAACACACTGCTGAGGGGAGCAGTGGGCGAGACAAGAGAGGTCTGCTGTGCCATGTGGGTCCCCTCCCTGGCTGAGGATCAAACTCGTGCTGCAGTGGCTGTGGATGATTCATAGTGCTGTGTTTAACCTACTGCGCCCCCAGGGAGACCTCAACAGAGGTCATTTTTGACAGAGCTGTAACAAGTCACTGCACTCAGGGTGCAATGTATAAGCCTTGACGAAACTTAGATCCTGAAACAGTGCATAATCTTCATGGCAGACTCACCAAAGACTGGTGGGTAGGAAGATGAGTCAGATCCTTGTAGACCTTGACTGTTGGCTGAGTGAGGAAGAAGACCCTGGAGGCACTGATGCCAAAAACTTCAAAATTCCAAGAGTGGAAAGTGAAGAAGAAAGTTCGAGATATGCTTTAAAATTAATGTAAAACAATAATTTTAGAGAACAGGACAGACTGACCTCAAGTCAAAGGATTTGAAGGAAAACTGATTGGCAGGTTTGTTATGGTCAGCAGAGTTTGAAAGCTTGATGCCTAACAATACTGATAATTTCTTTTTTTTTTAAAAAAAAGATTTATTTATTTATGCATGTAAGAACTGGGGTACAGGCCAGAGGTCAGGGGGTGAGGGGACTCACCAGAGACAGTGGGAAGCGGAACAGGTGGATCTACCGAAACACACTGCTGAGGGGAGCGGTGGGCGAGACCAGAGAGGTCTGCTGCACCGTGTGGGTCAGCTCCCTGGAGGGGAATCGAACTCTTGCTGCAGTGGCTGATGACAGCTTGATAGCACTGAGCCTTAACCTCTCTGCCACTAGGGAGGTCCCCAATACTGACAATTTCTAAAGAGCCCGCAGTAGGAGAATCAGGCCACTGTCTTGTAAGACTGAGGATGACAACTTCATGGTTTCAGTCTGGAGGGGAATTGAAGAAGGGTCAGTCTGAATCCCACGGCTCCGTTTAGCGGTTGGGCAGCCACCAGTGTAGAGAGTCCTGCCTGGAGGCATTGCCCCAGGATCACAAAGTGATCCAGACAACATAATAGGAATTTGTGTTGCCAGTGCAGATCGAGAAGCTGTAATTCAGAGTCAGTGACTTGTCGATGGTTACATTGCCTCCACTGTGGAGGTAGGGAAGGGAACCCAGAAATGTGTGACTGTAGTCACAAGAAGCCTGAAAACAAAGTGACTTTGGAAGGTATAGAAAAATCAGAGGGTGTCCAGATGGATGGCATGAAGCGTTGGTTTCACTACAAAATGTCTGTCTTTGTTTAATCAGGTATCTCGCTCTAGGGAGGAGGACTCAGTCTACTTCTCCTTTTTATGGGAAGGTCAGACAGCTGGGGAAGGTGTGCTTTTCCTGGATTCTGGTTTCCTGACCCATGGGGTGAAATTTGGCTTTCTTTTTGCCTCTCTGAGAAGGATGAGCTCAGCGGTGGTGACAATAGCAGTCTTCTGTCCTTCCTTCTCCTCCAAATGTTGGAAGAAGTGGGACGTGAGCTCTCAAATGTCACAGAAGCTTACAAAATGCTGACTCCCACATGCCAGGCATAGCTGGGGTTGGCTCAGAACATGGAGACAGAGCAACACCATCATCTGCTAAGAAGTCATTGTTCTGCAGCTTGCCTTGGACACAATGGCAAGACTGAAACAGGAAGGGTAGATGTAGGGTGGGGTGGGGGCAGGCAACCTGGGTGTGTCTTTGCAAACACAGCCTCCTAGGGGGTGGGGAGAGGAGCAGTGCAGGGTTAGTCAACAGGCAGACTGTGTGGGTTGAGGGCACCGAGAAGCAGGACACAACCCCCCCCCTGACAGAACAAAGCAAAATAAAACAAATAACCAAACAGGGGGTGGGGAGACGGCATTTGTTTGAAAAGATTTTGATATTCGCTGCTCAGAAAAAGCACTGAAGTTGCCATGGGAAAATTCAGAACTCTGCCAGCGTTATGCATCTTGAATTGCCAGGGGTAGGTGGGCACCATGACATTTGCAGAATCTGGGGTGCTATTGGGGTTGCAAGATCTCCTGGACTGAAGGGTGCCAGAATCCCTTGTGGGCAGAGGGCAGCTGATGGCCTGAGAAACATGCTTGAGGGCCCTGAGCAGACCCTCGAGCCTTTCCAAAAGGGCTGCAGAAGGTTAGCAGTTGAGGTGGGACTGGAGGTTATTTTATTTGCTTCTTTGTTCATTGTGTATTTTCCAAATAGTCTATGTGTATGTATCTATATGAACCTTTTATTAATGCATTTAGTGTGTTACTGTATTCTTGAGCAAAATTACTATTTTGTGATAAGAGTCGCTAAATTCCCTTTGTTCAGGGTATTTTTTTTTATGCCTCCATACGTATATGTAGCCACTTTGGGACTTTGTCTATTCATTCACACACACACGCACACACACACATACACATACACAGATGAGATCAAATTGTGATTGGCTTTTTTTTTTTAAAAAAAACTTAATACGAAACTATATTTCTTTTTGCAACTTGCATTTTTCAGCAACACATCTCTTGGGTGTTAATACAGCGTGCTATCCTCTTGTTTGACTTTATTAAATTGATTTAATTCTTCCCTTTTTCATGGATATTTAGGTTGTTTCTGATTTTTTCACCATTGCAAACAATGCTCCAGTTGTGTTTAACATCCTTAAACACACCCTTGTGCACAGGTCCACAGGTCTGCTCAAGGCTGAGGTAGAAGAACAGTGGGAACTGAACTGTCAGTGGATACAGCAACTCTCCTTATGGCTGCAATAATTGACATTCCCATCACAATAGGCAAGTGTCCACGTCCTTCGACTTCGTTAATACTTGACCATAGGGGGGGAAATTGCCAATATGATGAATGAAAATGTATTTCATTGGTTTTCTTTTGCATTTCCTGATTTCCAGTGTGGTTATTTTTATTTATTTCTTCATCCTGGCATTTAAAATTTTCCTTAGGAATGTGGAGAAAAAGGAACTCTCTTACACTGCTGGTGGGAATGCAAGCTGGTCCAACCGTTATGGAAAGCGGTGTGGAGGTTCCTCAACTACTAAGAATGGAACGTCCATATGATCCAGCAATCCCACTCCTAGGAACATACCCAAAAGACACAAATAAAATGATTCAAAAGAATACCTGCACCCCTATGTTTATAGCAGCACTCTTTACAATAGGTAAGACCTGGAAACAACCTAAATGCCCAAAAACA
>JAGFMF010011626.1:1152582-1169757 GCA_019455555.1 Galemys pyrenaicus
AGGAATAAGAACAGTAATAATAATAACAATAACAGCAATAAAGACACAGAAACCAAAAATGAGGAGACAAGGACAGACTGGGGACACCTGGTGGGGAGAGGGGAGGGAGAGGGTTGAGGGAAGATGGGAGCACGGGGACTGAGGTGATGGTGCACTGGTGAGATGGTGATGGGGAATACATGGGGATTACAATTGATGTCAAATAAATAACTAAATAAATAAAATTTTCCTCAGGAAATGTGCTAATTTCATAGTATGGAGAGGAACACTCTCTCCCTCTTCTTTTTTGTTGTTAAACCACGTCCAAGCACACAGATGAGGACAGTTTGATCTGATTGGACAGACTTCAGTCAGATGCCCATTTCCCTAGTAGAAGGTGAGTCCCATCAAGGCAGGAATCAGTTCTGTTTTGTCCATTATTGTGCCCCAACTCTGAGGAAAGTGCCCGACTCCTAGTAGGTCTTCAGTAAATATTTTTTAAATTTTGAAGTGACTTCTGGGTGGCCCATAGCACTCCCAGTGCTGTTCACTTGGGTACCTCATTTTGTGCAGCAAGATTCTACGCCAGTGTTGATTCACCTTGAATCAACATATGTTGATATATTCAAGGTGTTGAATCACCTTGAATCAACAATATGGCTGCATATTGAAATCACCTGAGAGATTTGAAAAATGCTGCTCCCTGCATGCTCCCTGCAGAAATTCTGATTTTCTCAGTCTTGAATATGGCCTTGGAACAAAAGAGAAAAGTTCAGGAAATTCTAATGTGCAGTTAGGGTTGAGAACCTTAGATGTAGACAGGGTAATAGCATGAGTAAAACTCAGATGTGGGAAGGACCTTGATACCGTCAGAAAATAACTTTTCTGGGTGGAGGACCAACTATGTGGGAGGACAGCAATGGGACTTAAGACAGGTGAGATGGTGTGGTGGCAGGACGGGCACAGAGCAAGTTCTCGATGATTCCGAGCAGACAGTCAAGGAGGAGTCCTGGAGCCCTCGGTGGCTTTTTAGGCTTTTATGGCTTCATTATCTCAGAGGTGACCAGGTACACGGCAGGCAGACCGGCTGGGGGGGTCTGGAGGCTGCCAGGCCTCCTAGCCCCCGGCACATCTTCACTCTCTGGACTCTCTGGGCTCTCTAGCCTCTCTCTCTCCTCTTCTTCTCTGCCTGTCTTCTACTGGCGGTCTCAGGATGCTGCTCTTATATGCCCTGTGTCTTAACCCAGGTGCACTCACTTGCGCATGCCCACTTAGCACGCATGCAGGCCCTCAGGTGTCCCTCATCACACTAATGGCAGGAGGGCAGAAATGCCTGATACTTTTCCATTTGCCCTCAGATGGGCAGGGTTGGATCATGCTGAGCCTTCTAGTTTTCTGCTAGAGATTTTGGGTTTTATGCTAAGGGCCCCAGGAAGCTGAGGTTTTAAGCATGGGACTGAGTATGTTTTTGAAAAGATGTCCCTGGCTGCAGTGGGGAGATGAGTTAGAAGGGGAGGACTGAGAGCAGGGACACCAGCTGGAAGATTAATGCACAGAGAGGTGAGAGGAATAGTTGCTTGTCCTTGCTGTCTGCTTTCCCAGCAGCAGAGGCTGCTCTGGAGTTCGGTGGGCAGGGTATTTACTCTTTCCTGTGCAAGGGAGGAGAGCCCAAATTGCAATGCAGGCACGACCAAGACACAGCCAAGCCCACTGGAAGCTCTGGAGCGTATTTGGCCTGATGCAATTTCTCATCAGCACATGATGGTCAGGCACTTATACTAACCCTGTCTTGTTCTGTCTTGGATCTGGGCTGACCTAGGATGGAGCTCTCTGAGCTGAGACAAGGACCTGAGAGTGGGGCAGCAAGTTCTTTCTTGAGGCGGTGTCTGCGTGCTGCATCTCCGTGTCCGGCATGCTAAGTAGGTGGAGGCAGTGACAGAGGATGAACAGAGTGACATTTGTGGAGAAGCTGTGGGACCAGATGATTGATTTGATTGAGTCGATGGAGGCGTTCATGCATTCCTTCATTTGCTCAGCAAATATTTCCTGAGACCTGTTATGCGCCATGCAGTGCTAGAGCTGCCAGGGAGTCAGCAGTGCACACAACAGACAAGAAGCCCATCCTTGCGGAGCTTAGCTTGTAGTACAGGAGATGGAACCGTTGATGTGTGCAAGCGAAATGTACAGAACATTAGCAAGTGATAAATGTTAAGAAAAACAACGCTTTGTAAGTATTGAAAGTGCTCACATGGGCATGAAGGTGGAAACTGTAGAGTTACAGATGATGGGCAGGGAAGGCCATGTTAAAAAGGTGAATTCTGAGTAAGCATGTGAGGAAGCTGGCTGCATGGATAGCCAAGGAAAAAACATTCTAATTGAAGAAATAAGCACAGTGACCCTGAGGCCAGAACATACTTCTTCTGTTTGAGGGTCACTAAGAAGACCAGTGTGACTGGAAGAGAGTGAGAGTGTTCTGCAGATGAAATGAGAGAGGGGTGTTGTGGTAGGACTTGGGACAGCTGTCAGGAATGAGGGCCTGACTTCTGCCTGCCACTGGGAGAGGACCACGGTGCTACTTGCTGAGTGTAGGGTAAATGGAAAAGTGACCAGGCTTTTCCGCCCTCCCGCCATTGGTGTGATGATGGACACCTGCGGTCCTGCACGCGTGCCTGATGGCCGGCACTTCAAGCAGGGTGTGAGCATGCGCAAGTGGGAGCACCTGGGCTGAGACATGGGGTGTAGAAGGGCGGTGTCACGAGGACACTAGGAGAAAGAGCGAAGCAGAAGGAGAGAGAGCGTGAGAAAGAGGGAGGGAGCCCAGAGAGAGGGTGAAGATGCACCAGAGGCTAGGAGGCCTGCCACCCCCACCCCGGACCCCTGGTCCCCCTTCCTGCCATGAGCCTGGTCACCTCTGATATATTGATGTAATAAAAACCTAAAAAAGTCACCAAGGGCTCTAGGACTCCTCCTTTACCCATCTGCCAGAGTCATTGAGAGCCTGCTCCGTGCCTTGCTGGCACCACAGTGAGACAGGGGGTCCTGGAGACCTGGATTCATTTCTAGGTATATAGGGACCAAGGGACTGAAACGGCTGCTCTGTTACTACTAGCAAGCTGCTACTCTCGTGGAGCTCAGACATTTTGTAGTATTTGGTGGTGAAGGGCCATGGAAGAGACCACCTGAGACTTCACCTGAGGGGAGGAGAAAAGAGGGCTGAGAATGGAGTGCTGGGAATCGGCCCATTTTATCATCAAGACAAGGGGAATGAGAGGGAGTAACAGGCGGTTAAGAGGAAAACGAGGGTGTGGGTGGTGGAAACCAAGAGAACAGAGTGTTCCGGGGAGACGGGTGTCATCATCTGTGTGGAATCCTGCAGAGGGCCAGGAGAACAAGGCCAGCCAGGTGTCCTTTGGCTGTTCTGACATAGAGGTCCCTGGTGATCTCAGTGAGGGTATTTTGGGGAATTATGGGGAAGAACTATAGGTTGAGGTGAACTGAGGTGGGTAGGAGGTGAGTGAGGCCTTGGAATAAGCACGTGCGAGTGGTAGTGGGATGAGTGAGACTGAGGAATTATTCTTCCTTTTTCCCTTCCTTTCTTCTTTCTTTTATCCTTTCTTTTTCTTTTTTCCTTATGAAGAAAGAACGTGCTTGAATGCTGATTTAGGGTTTTTGAGAAGAAGGGATTAAAGCGCGGCTAGAGGGATATTTTTAGACAGAAGGTAGTCTTTTGCAGGAGTGCAGGAGAAGATGGGAATAGATTCATGTGGGTACAAAGCTTTTTCTGAATTAGTTTGGTGCAATTCCTTTTCACTTACAAGCTGGACATAAAACCACTAAAAGAAAAGCTAATGCAAGCCCTGGCGAGTTAGATGCAAATCATCTCTAGAGGCATGAACTCTGAGCAGAGAGTCATCCAAAATATATAAAGATGTCACACAAATCAATGAGGAAAAGGTAGATATAAAGAAGAATGGGGAACACTGAGGTAGACATTTCATGAAAGAGCATAGCCAAATGAGCAATACATATATGAAAAGGGAATAATTTCTATAACTCTGGTTTCTACACAAAAAATCCATGAGGGTTTTTTTGGAATAGAAAAGTTGTACGATGGGGATTTATTTTGTAAGAAAAAGTTTGAACATTAAAGTTATAAACAACTCACTTTGTATAATGAATGCTAAAGAAAGACTACTGAATATATATATTTATTCTATTTTCCCCTTTAATTTATATATATTTGACATCAGTTGTAATCCCCATAGATTCCCCATCACCATATCACCAGTGCACCATCACCTCAGTCCCCTGTGCTCCCATCTTCCCTCAACCCTTCCCCCCCACCAAGTGTAAGACTACTGAATATATTTAAAAAAATAATTAAGCAAAACTTTGGTTAAAGGTTGCACACTTCTTTTTTTTTTTAAAAGATTTATTTATTTATGCATACAAGAGTTGGGGCGCAGGCCAGAATCCAGGGAGGTGAGAGGACTCACCAGAGACAGAGTGGGGAGCAGAACAGGCAGATGGACTGAAACACACTGCTGAGGGGAGCAGTGGGCAAGGCAGGAGGGGTCTGCCGCGCCATGTGGGTCCCTCCCTGACCTGCGGCAGGGATCGAACTTGTATTGCAGTGGCTGCGATTTGCTTCATAGTGCGTTGCTTAACCCACTGCGCCACCAGGGAGGCCCAGGTTGCACACTTCTATTGAATTACATTCAAATGATTTTTTATCTTCTGGAGTAAAATTAGTGCTTATTGATCAAAAATTGTATTTCACTTTGGTAGGAATTGTAAAAACGTAAATAAAATAGGTGAAAACTTCATGACAGTTCAGACAAATACACATATACACTCAGCCACACACAGATACAGACAGAGAAATACACAGACATCATATACAACTTAGCCTTAACCAATTCTTGTTAGGTAGGAGGTAAAGGCATCTGCTGATTCCTAAGGGGGAGAGGGGCTGGTTGAAAGTTTGAGGAGAGTGAAGAGTAGTAGAAAAGGTAATAGTGGCCAGAGAAAATGGTTGTCAAGGCAATTTGCTGAGTACTCACCTGAGCTTGGTTATAAATTTATTGTAGGAAGAACTCACACCACCCAACAAAAACAAAGTAAACAACCCAGTCAGAAAATGGGCAGAAGAGCTCAGAGACATATCTCCAAAGAGGAAATGCAAATGGCCATCAGGCAGGCATATGAAAAAATATTCAACATCCCTCATAATCAGGGAAATGCAAGTTAAAACCACAATGAGATGCCGCCTTAAAACACCAGCAAACTAGCAACAACAAATGGCGAGGATGTGGTGGAAAAGGAACTCTCCTACGCTGCTGGTGGGAATGCAAACTGGTCCAACCACTATGGAAAGCTCTATAGAGGTTTCTCTGACTACTGAAAATGGAGCTACCATAGGACCGAGCAATTCCACTCATATGACCCAGCAACTCCACTCCCTGTGTCCTAGGGATCTACCCAAAGGAGACAGAAATATCAATTCAAAAGAGTACTTGTACCCCTATGTTTATTGCAGCACTATTTATAATAGATAAATAAGACTTGGGATCAACCCAAATGCCCAAAAGTAGATGACTGGATCAAGAAGATGTCGTACATACACACAATGGAATACTATTTGGCAATCAAAAAAGATAAACTAATGCCATTGGCAGCAACATGGGTGGAGCTTGAAGGGATTATCCTCAATGAAATAAGTCAGAAGGGAGAAGAAAAATACCTAATGATTTAAATTATAGGATGAATAGAGGGGATCAAGGCAAAAAGATAATAACAACAACAATAACCAAAAGGGGGGAAAACACAACAAAACAAAGCAAAAATAAACAGACAACTACAAAGCAGAGACAGACTGCAGGGGACGGGGAGGAAAGGGATCAAAACAAGGGAGGGACGAGCACAAGGGACTGTTGTGATGGCGCACGGGTGAGTTGGTGGTGGGAATTCTTTGGGGACTACACCCAAGAAAAGAAAGTAAATACTGAAAAAAAAAATTATAGTAGGATAGGTCTTTTCATTCAATGATTTCTCCAGCAGTTTTCAGCTGCTCAGATCTCAGCTCAAAGAAGGCATATATAAAAATGGGTGTATACAGCAGCAGGGTTTTGCCAGACAGTTATGAAGAAAGAATAGCATGATAAACTGCCTTAGGATATTGGCAAGAGTGTGCTAGAAATAATGGAATATGAAATCAAAGTCACAGAAGGAGAGGGATGTGGACACAGAAGGGGGATATTCTGAGAGCTGAGGGTCCTTTCTGTCTGTGGTTTGAATCCTGGTTCTGCCATCTACTAATTGTGGGACCCAAAGCAAAGTATTTAACCTCTGTGTCTCACTTTCCTTATTTATAAAATGGAGGTTCATACGGTAACCACCTCACCTCGTATGGATGGCCTGAGGAGTAAATAAATTAACATACAAAGAGTGCTTAGAAAAGTGCCTGGCACCTAGTTAGCACGGAGGAGTAATAAATTGTGACTAGTAATAAATTATGATTAGTAAGAGATAATATTTACTATGTTTTCACTAATGGTAGCTGATGTTTTTGAGCAGAGACTCTGGGTCACGGGCTCTGCTAAGAGTTTTACATGTGTTATCTCTGATGTTCACTCCATCTGTGAGGCCATTTTACAGATGAAGAAATTAAAGCTTATAGAATAGCTTAGGGTCACATGGCTAGATAAGGTAAACCCTGGATTTGAACCCACGATATGTGTGATTTCAAAGATAGTTTTTACTTAAAATTACTAGTCTATATTGAGCATGGACTCTAGCCTTGCTTAAAATGTAAAAGAAAAAATAACATTTTAAAAAAAAGGTTTATTTATTTATGCATGCAAGAGCTGGGGTACAGGCCAGAGTCCAGGGAGGTGAGAGGATTCACCAAAGTGGGGAACAGAACAGGCAGACTGAAGTACACTGCTGAGGGGAGCAGCAGGCGAGGCAGGAGAGGTCTGCTGCGCCATGTGGATCCCCTCCTTGGCCAGCAGCAGGGATCAAACTCATCAATGACTGCGGTTTGCTTCATGGTGCATTGCTTAACCCACTGCGCCACCAGGGAAGCCCAAAATTAACATTTTTTATAGAGCATTACGGTCTGACCAAATTATTCCCCCAAGAGAAATGGCAAATTAGGCTGCTTGAATATTTCTTTGTTTATTATTTTTTAAAGATTTATTTATTTATGGACACAAGCACGGGGGTACAGGCCAGAGGTGTGTGTGGGGTTGGGTGGGGTGAGAGGATTCACCAGAGACAGAGTAGGGAACAGAACAGGCAGACCCACTGAAACACACTGCTGAGGGGAGCAGCGGTCGAAGCAGGAGGGGTCTGCCGTGCCACGTGGTCCCCTCCTTGGCAGGGGATAGAACTCGTGCTACAGTGGCTGCGGTTTGCTTCGTAGTGCTATTACCCAACCCCTTGTGCCGCCAAGGAGGCCCCTAGAATATTTTCTTCAAGAGAGTCTTTTTTTTCATTGAACAACCTGTTCGATGAAACAAAGCCAACTTCACAGATCTTTTCCTGGCAGACTGATTCGCAGAGCAAACCAGGCGTGATGATAGTGCTGAGGTCTCTCTGCATTTCCCTCAGTTCTGCTCCACCTCCAGCCTTACCCCGGGCACTCCTGGGCAACTAATAAAAGATTATTTTGTACCCATCTCTGTATGTTTTCCCCAGGATAATGTGAAACAAGAATTGGATAGAAAGCTACCCAGACCCTTAATCTGTTGTAACTTAATATTACTTAGAGAAGTGAATGGGGGTGCAGATAATGGATTATACCCTCTCTAATATTTCCATCCTTTTTTCCTCCTCCCTCTGTCTCTTCCCTCCTTCCTTTAGGTCTGGTGAGATTAGAGAGAGGGAGAGGAGGATTGTGGACATGAGAGTCAAAGGTAAGTTTGAAATTTCACATGGTTCCATTGACCTGCCCTCATACTACCTGGGGTAGAGTTTCTCCAGTCAGGACGGTAGTTTTGTCAAGGGAGCAGTGACTGGGAGGAAGAGTCTCAGCCAGCTGCTACTGACAGGGGCTCGTAAACTCCTGCTGTCACCCAGGCAAAGGGCAGCGCTATCCTTCCTGCCTGTCCACCCTCAAACTTTCCTCCTCCCATCCCAATAGTCATCACAAAGAACCCACGGCCAAGTTGGCTTCACAGAGGATATTTAATCTCTTTAGACTAAAGATTATAGAGACCAGGACCCTATTCTTTCCTCAGCTAACATGACCCTACCTTTGCCAGGCTTAGCTACAGAGAAGCTTTAAGTGAAAGTTACTCCCCTGCTTTCTCTGGGAACTGCCAGATCCCACCCAACAGCCCCTTCAGACCAAAGAGGAGGGCAGAAGGAGGCGCCAGAGCCAGTCCTGGGTGGTGCTCCTCCTGGGGACTAGAAGGACTACTCCTTTTAGGCTGGGCCAAATGGCACTTCCTGTTTTAAAGAGAAGAGGTTTATTGTGGTGAGGATTTCAGCAGAGGCCAGCCAGTAGAAGAGGTAAATATAAAGAAAATCACAGAATGCTATTGAATTTTCTCTTGAAATTCAAACTAGGTTAAAAACTTCCACAGTGAATGAGCCTCTGGGCATAACTAGTTTAGGCAGAGGTTAGGTGGGTAGAAGGGTGTGGGTTTGAGGTGGATGGATCTGCATATGTGCTGGAGGCAGGGAGGAAGGATGCTAGAACTCAGGAGTTTTTTCTAAATCCTTGAGGCCGCTTACTACTCTCTGCTCTGGGGCTCCACGTTCTCCAAACCTGCTAATGGAGGGTCCCAGGGCCACGCTGGCCTTTCTTTTAAAAATTTTTAAATTTATTTTTGTGTAGAACTGGGGTGTAGGTCAGCGGTGCAGGGGGTGGGGTGAGAGGATTCCCCAGAGACAGAGTAGGGAACAGAACAGGCAGATGGACTGAAACACACTGCTGAGGGGAGCAGCAGGCGAGGCAGCAGAGGTCTGCTGCCATGTGGTTCAGCTCCCTGGCTGGGGATTGAACTTAGGCCGTAGTGGTGATAGTGCTGTGACTTAACCCCTAGGCCACCAGGGAGGTCCTTCACTCTGGCCTTTCTAGGAAGGAGCTGAACCATCAGGAATTGAATCCTCAAACTTTATTTTTTTTATAGAAACATATTTTATTGGGGTAACATGTTCCAAAACTGGCCGGTTAGTGAAATACGTTTAGAGAATATGGCCCTGTGCACAGCCGTCCCTGCCCAAAAATAACCCTGCGGGTGTGAACCTTTCCCTTCCCCCTTGGACTCCTCTGGTATGAAAAAGGCTGGGCCGCTCAGTGTTTATCACCTGGGTGTGGGGCACCATGTTGAGTTTCCCTATTTCTAGAGTGCAACAGTGGTAGGGGGGCCTTGACTTTGCCAATCCCCCCATCCCACTTCAGCAAACACTTCTGCATGACCCTGGGATGGGGGACCCAAATAAAGAGCAAGCAGGCCCCCTCCACTGACATCCTGGCAGGGCTCGGTGCCATCACTGTACTTTGAGAAAGAGGAATATTTATTTGGAGCTTTAAAAACAGAGATGTGAGTAGGGTGGAAGAAGCCAGAGAGGGTACCAAACCTGGCAAGAAGAGCCCATTTGTAACTAGTCTCTAGGGAGAATGAAGGAGGGAGGTCCATTTGAGAAAGGAGCCAAGAAAAGTAGGAGAGGGCCTGCATCAACTAGCCTGCTGCCTTCAGGCCGAGGCTCACCCTGTAGCACTATCCCACAGGTGCTGGGTGCCACCCCCAACATCCCAAGTGTGAGCTTGTGCCTGTGTGCAGTGTCTGACCCTCAGTTCTAGTAGTCAGTGTCTCCCCATACTGATGTGCCTTGAACATCTAGTGACGTGACCATCCCTCGTCCCTTGGGCCTGGAGGTCTGCCCACTTCCCTTTCGTTGGTCAGATGTCCCAAAGCCTCCATCCCTACTTCCCAAAGAGCTCTTCGGTTTTTAATACGGCCCTCCCCCAAACCTTATTATTCCCCACATGAGCTGAGACTACCTTGAACTGAGACTTAAGGGAGTCTTCTCAAACAACAGCTGGTCCCTGGAGGGGGCTGCAAGGTAAAGGACACCTGTTATCCAACCTCACTTTTACCTCTTGAGGCCTCCTAGAGTTGGCTGAAGAGCAGGCCAGAGAGCAAGGTGAAGCCTGCTAGGAGCAGAATGACTTGAGGATCTTCTGCTCAGAAAAGGCCAGCTCCTGGGGCAGAATTTCCAGGAAGGTGATAGAGAAAGGTGTCAGCTGCTCTGCCCTCCAGCACAGACTGTCTTTTTTTTTTTAAGATTTATTTGTGCATACAAGAGCTGGGGTACAGGCCAGAGTCACGGGAGGTGAGAGGATTCACCAGAGACAGAGTGAGGAGCAGAACAGGCGGATGGACTGAAACACACTGCTGAGGGGAGCAGCGGGCGAGGCAGGAGAGGTCTGCTGCGCCATGTGGGTCCCCTCCTTGGCCAGGGATCGAACTTGTGGTGCTGTGCAGCGGCTGCTTCACAGTGCAGCACTCAACCCACTGCGCCACCAGGGAGGCCATCCAGCATAGACTGGGCCAGCTGATGCAGTAGCTCAGCTGACTCTGCCAGAGTTGTTTCCAGCCCAATGCCCAGAGGTGTCACCCATGAGAAGACTGTCCCACAGCAAGGCCACCACTTATGCTCTCAGGCGGCTTTGCAAACAGCTGCAGGGACAGCTGACTGCCAGGATACCCTTGTGCAGTAGTAAAGCCACAGCTCCAAGGCCTGTGCCCAGTCTCGCTGTAGTCCTGCTGCCAGCCCCTCAAACACCCAGTGCAGGGTAAGGGAGGAGATCAGTAGCTAGGCACCCAGGGCCGAGGGGGCTTCTGGGGCTCTGCTTCCCTGTGGGGCCCCTAGCCCATCATGCCTGCAGCCTGTGCTGCAGCCTGTCGTTCATTGTTTCCAGCAGAGCCCTTGTCTCCTGGCACAGCGTGGCTGCTACTGCTCCCTGTAAGCCAGTGCCATCTGCTCCGGCATAGGACTAGGAAGAAACCCGTGGCCAGGACAAGCTCTTTAGGGGGAACTGGAACATAACATGCAGGTTGCCAGGGCCTCATCTGTGGCAGCCAGGTGGTAGTTAGGCAGCAGGTCCAGGAGACGGGTGGCACAAAGACACCCACCGTGAAGCAGCTTGCTCTGCTCAGGGTTTTTGGTGGGAGGCTGAGTCTTTGGGGTTGGGCCTGGGCTGGTGTAGCACACAGATGGGTTACCAGGCTGCAGATATGAAAGTGAGCACCAGCAGCAGCACCAGGGCCCCCAGTTTCAATTCCAGTCCCACTGGCACTGGGGGCTCCCAGGCTACTGCCTCTGGGTGCCACACCAGGAGCTCAGGCTCTCCCCAGGGCCCCACAGTGGCTGTGGCAGTTCCCATGATTCTCAGACCTCACTTGGGTCTTACTACGTGTCATCATTTGTTTTCTCCCAAACTTTCCTAAATCCATGCTCAGTTTATTGACTCCTTGCCCCCCAAACTGGCAGTGTCCCCCCAGGACTAACTCAGGGACCAGCTGTTGTTTGAGAAGACTCCGCTAAGTCTCAGTTCAAGGTTGTCTTAGCTCATATTGGGGTATCTACTCATGCATTCTACCATTTCCAACAACATTAATGTACTTTTTATTATTTTTTTAAAGATTTACTTATTTATGCATACAAGAACTGGGGTACAGGCGGTGAGAGAATTCACCAGAGACAGAGCAGGGAACAGAATAAGCAGATGGACTGAAACACACTGCTGAGGGGAGCAGCAGGCCAGACAGGAGAGGTCTGCTGCACCGTGTGGGCCACCTCCCTGGCAGGGGATCGAACTGGTGCTGCAGTGGCTGTGGATGCTTCACTGTGCGGTGCTTAACCCACTGCGCCACCAGGGAGGCCCCTGGTGAGTTACACTAATGTAAATCACCCCCTCAGTGGGGCCAGCAGTCTGGCTTCCCCTGGCTGTGGCAGGAAAGGAGACAGGGTGAAATAGAGAGGCTGAGACTACGAGGTGGGTCAGGAATGGAGATAACTCACGATTAAGGTCTGCCCAGGCTTAGAAGGACACGGCATTGAGAAGTGTCCTTGCGGGTTAAAGGTGGTGGGAGATGAGGAAGAACAAGCCTCACCTGTCCTGTCAGCCATCTCTTTGTCTTGGACTTGAGGATGTTCTTGGGAGAGAAAGACAGCGCGAGGTGGTACCTAGGAAAATGGAGGTGACTGAGAAAGACCTTCGTTGACGTGTGAGATGGCATCAAGGGCAGGGCTGGGATGGACTTCCTGGATTTTTATTGGCATCAGTTGAAATGATTGTGTGATTTTTCTCTATCTTGGGAGCTCTATCACCAGTCCCGGAACTAAAGAGTGGAGCAGTGGACTGGACACTCTCTGAGAGTGTCCTGTGAGGACCTCAGTTCAGGGTCTGAAAAAAACTTATGTCATATACAGAGCAATTTGTCGTGCTACATGGATGTATTAGGCTTCTCCAGGGCGTGCATGCATGCAATGTGCACTCACACACACTCACACACACACACACACACTGTGAGACATTGGCTCACAGCTATGGAGATTGAGCTATCCCATGATCTGCCTTCTGTGAGTGGGTGGTGTTGTTCAGTCCAAGTTCAGTTCAGCCACAGGCCTGAGAACCAGGGAGCCTGTGGTGTAAATCACAGTTGGAGGACAGAAGATGAGAGGAGATGTTCCTGCTCAGTCAGTGAAGCAGGAAAAAAGCGGTGAATGCCTCCGTCTCTGCCTTTTGTTCTGTTCAGGCTTTCGGTAGATGAATGGATTGAATTATGCCGGCCTGCACAGGGGAGGGCAATCTACTTTGAGTCCACTGATTCAAATGCTGGTCTCATCTGGAAACACTCCCACAGACACACCTAGAAATAATGTTTAACCTGGGCACCTCGTGGCCAATCGATTTGACACAGAAAATTAACCATCACACTGGCAATGCTGACAAATTATAAAGGTTTATACATTAATAAATCAAAGTGACACTTGCCACGGTGGCTGAGCAGTGTCCTCACGTGACTGTTCTTGCCAAGGATGTCAGTGTCGGGGTAGAGGGTGTTGGGGGGCCTGCTGTGCTGGGACTGGTCTGTGCTCCACGCTGACTGTGACAAGGCCGTCTGCCTCCTGCTTTTCCAGCCTCACCTCTGGCCATTCGGTCGCTCGTCTCCTACATGACGTACACAGGGCTGCAGGCTCCACAGCATTGCCTGCTCCTCTGAGCCAATGCTCAAACCGCATCGTCATCCTAGAAGGTCCTTTCCCCTTTCTCTGAGTGGGAGAATCATTCATGCTCATTGAAGGTGCTTATCACTCCAGAAATCCTTTGGCAGACAAAATTGTACATTTTTTCTTCTACACCCCCACAACTCCTCCGATACGTCTCAGTCGTGGTATTTATCATTTGTAATATAATTCTGTGCATGTGCAGATTTCTCTTCCAGACTCTCAGGATGGGAGGACTTATCTTTATACCTCCAGAACTTAGTACACTATATGTGGCACATAGTAACTGCTTAGTAAAGTGTCTTAGTTTATTTGATTTTGTACAATCAAGTAATTCAAAATCTCTCTTTTAAGGAATACTATTATATTTTTGGAATGAAATAGGATAAATGTGCAATATGGGAAAAATGTCAGTTTCTTTAAGAACATTAGAGAAGCTGCCTCAGCCTGCTCTAGTTGCTATAATAAGACAAAACAGACTGTGTCACTTAACCAAAAGACATTAATTTTTTTTCATATTTCTGGTTTTTTGTTAAGATTTATTTATTTATACAAGAACTGGGGTACAGGCCAGAGGTCTGAGGGAGGTGAGGGGATTCACCAGAGACAGAGTAGGGAGCAGAACAATTAGACTGACATACACTACTGAAGGGAGCAGCGGGCGAGGCAGGAGAGGTCTGCTGTGCCATGTGGGTCCCCTCCCTGGTCAGAGATCGAACTCATGCTGCAGTGGCTACAGATGCGTCATAGTGTGGTGCTTAACCCCTTGCACCACCAGGGAGGCCCCTTTTGTATTTCTGGAGGCTGGGAAGTCCAAGGTCAAAGTCTGGCAGGATTGGTTTCTGGTGAGAACTCGCTTCTTGCCTGGTAGATGGCTGCTTACCCCTCTGCCTCTCCCAGTTCCCCCACCAAAGCCTTTTCTCTTTGTACTCACGAAGAGATAAAAAGTGAAAAGTGAATTCTCTTTCTTTTTATACAGACACTTATCCTATAGGATCAGAATTCCATCTTTATGACCTCATTCAAACTTAACTACTTTCTTTTCTTTTTTTTTTTTAAAGATTTATTTATTAATGCATACAAGCACTGGGGTACAGGCCAGAGGTGTGGGGTGGGGGTGAGAGGATTCACCAGAGACAGAGTGGGGAACAGAGCAGGCACAGCAGGAGAGGTCTGCCCTGCCATGTGGGTCCCCTCCCTGGCCGGAGGCAGGGATTGAACTCATGCTGCAGTGGCTGCATTTTGCTTCATAGTGTATTGCTTAACCCACTGCGCCACCAGTGAGGCCCAAACTTAAATATTTTCTAAAGACCCCCTTTCCAAATACAGACACATGGGGGGTTAGATTTCAACATATACATTTTGGGGAACACAATTGAGTCCATAGCAAGTGTTGCAATAATACAAGTATCGTCAGTGTGCTCCAGATGAGGAATGGTCAGCAGGAGCCCTTTCTGTCAGCAGCAGGGACTTTGTTTAACACTGATGATTCCCTCATTTCTTCCCCAATCTCATTACTGCCCTGTCCACCTTAAGTCTTCCTCATTTCTCTATGAATTTACTCAGGCAAGAATTAGGAAGGAGTCCCTTGAATTGTTCACAAATAGATCCCACCGGGGATTGTGGCAACCAGAGTGCTTAACTCCAAGAGGTGAACTTTGTCCCTCCCCTCTCTCTCTTCTCTCTTGCTGCTGTTTGACACCTGTGAGGGGAACCAGCTTCATTTCAGACCCAGGGAGGCGGGGAGTAGGGGAGCAACTGAACTTTGATCTACGGAAAGCATCTGACATACATATATGGTTTCATTATGAAGGAAGATGTAAAAACAGGCACAAGTAAACTCATTTTATTATCTTTTTTGAGCTTTAAATTTCATCTTTATGTGACATGGGTACTTTTGTACCAGTGACTGACATCTGTTAAGCACAAGGTTTAGGAATGTTGTTCTGATTTGTGTAATTCTGGAAGGTTCTGGAATGTGGTTCTGGTAGGTTTCCTGATTTGAAAAAGATCCTGGTCCTATCTTTGACAGGGACAGGTAATAAGCATTCACTAAACTGCTTAATGAGCATCTTGGTGGAGATTAAAGGCTGGGTAGGTGTTTGTCCAGGCTATACATATAATTTAAATTTAAATCTTTATTTATTTTACACTGGTTTAGAAATTGTTTTCTTAGGAGCAAACACTAAGCCATGCATATTTCTACTGTAAGAAGGAAAAATAAAATATCCATGAAATGCAAGAGGCCCTTCAGATTCCTGGCAAACCGCCAGCTCCAGCACCCCTGTGCAGGCATTCGGTCACTTGCCTTGCAGGTGCTGTTTGTTCCCTAAGCCCTGCAATACCTGTTTCCCAGTGTCTTAGGTCTTTCTTTGAGTGTTCAAAATTCATTCTTTCCTCTTCAGAGTTTGTATGTATGTGTGTGACTACTTTTTTTTTTTAAAGATTTATTTATTTATGCATACAAGCACTGGCGTACAGGCCAGAGGTGTGCGGGGATGGTGAGAGGATTCACCACAGAAAGCAGGGAGCAGAACAGGAAGATCAACAGAAGTACACTGCTGAGGGGAGCAGTGGGCACAGCAGGAGAGGTCTGCTGCGCCATGTGGGTCCACTCCCTGGCCAGCCAGCAGCAGGGATGGAACTCGTGCTGCAGTGGCTGTGGTTTGCCCCACAGTGCGTTGCTTAACCCACTGCGCCACCAGGGAGGCCCTGTGTGTGACTATTAAAGCAACTCATGTTCAGTGTAAAAATTTGCCAAGTGCAAAATGGCATAAAGAAGCAGAAACAGGGGCCTCCCTGGTGGCGCAGTGGGTTAAGAAACACACTATGAAGCAAACCGCAGCCACTGCAGCACGAGTTCGATCCCTGCCGCTGGCCAGGAGGGGGACCCACATGGTGCAGCAGACCTCTCCTGCTGTGCCTGCTGCTCCCCTCAGCAGTGTACTTCCGTTGATCTGCCTGTTCTGCTCTGTCTGTGGTGAATCCTCTCACCATCCCCGCACACCTCTGGCCTGTACGCCAGTGCTTGTATGCATAAATAAATAAATCTTTAAAAAAAAAAAAAAGAAGCAGAAACAACAAAATCCCCCCCACTGATGCTCTTAGCACCAACCCGAAATCGCTATTCATATTTTGTTGATTTCTTTCCATTTGATTTTATTACATTTTGACATAGTTGACTCACACTGAATTTTTCAATATTGTATTTTGTTTTCTTCACCTGACGTTATTTGATAAACAACTTCATTGTCATTCAATCAAAGAACACTATAAATATTATTTTTTATGGTTGACTTACATTCTATTTTGCTGTTAATGGATAATTTTTCAAAGGTAAAGTTATGACTCATACAAATATAAAATGAACACATGTTAAAGATTTCATCCAATTAATAAATAAGGAAACCAGTAAGATGGTACAATGGGTCCAAAGGGAAATGTAAAGAATTACACATATGCAGGCAACACGGACTTCCACCAATCTCACTGCTTTAGCCCCTTGAAAGGTCATCCAGGCCCCTCACTCAAGGCCAGGCGATGGTTCCAAGAAGGGGGTTGTGTCGAAAAGCAGTAGCCCCAGTAATAAGATAAGCTGGCACCGATAGCCGCTCCCAGTGATCAGTGGCCCAGAGCAAAACAAGACCCCTTAACTGCAGGCGGACATGTGACTCACTGATGCCCCCAACTGCAGGACAACTTGTGACTCACCGGCATTTTTCTTCTCAGGCCTGGCAGAGAGGGGGCATATGATACACGATGGAATATTATTCAGCAATCAGAAATGGGAAATTAGGGGCATTTATAGAAACATGGATGGAACTAGAAGGAATTATACTCAGTGAAACGAGTCAGAAGGCAAGAGAAAAATATCGGATGGCTTCGCTATTAGGAGGAATATGAAAGAACAACAACAACAATAAAGAATAAGCTCAAGGAATTGGGCAA